>SNQJ01S0000886.1:1283982-1301194 GCA_010110895.2 Picea sitchensis | reverse complement strand
TGTACACTAATGTTAATAATGTTACATTAATGATGGTGCATTAAAGTTAATAATGTTACATAAATACCATGTTAATTGATATTGATGAAACAATAAATACAATCGTTGAGGAAACAATGAATTTAAATCTTCATAGCACAAATCCACATCATTGTGTCTAAATATTCATAGTGGTAATAAACATGTTTAATTATAGAGTTGAATATAATTAATTTGATATTGATCTGATGAATAGTTTATTCTTAAAGTGTATCAAGTTTTGGTGAATAGTGTATTCTTAAACGAAAATTTAACACATTAAATTTTGATATGGCTCAATCCCTTCAAATTATTCATCTTTTTTACATTTAAAATGTCGCAATATGGCTTAATATTGATGCTTATCTATTAATTTATGAAATTCAAACACAATCTCTTGGATTTTTACTCTATTTTAATGTCATCCTCTTGGATGTCACAAATATCCATGTCAACCTGATCGGATTATTTTTTAGAACGAAATGAAAGAAGAGATATTACAATGAGATAAACATAAATATTGCGAGAAAAAGAGAAATACAGTAATACATGATTTGTATTAATGAAATAAATGTACAGAGACTGTGAAAATACATAGTGAAAGACTCACTAGAATGGTGGTAGCTTATCTCTCAGAAGAGATGTGACGACTACTTGGAGTCGCACGAAGATGATTGTTATAGTGAGGCTCCAGATTCCTTTTTAAGATAAGTAAAATCCAAAACCGTAACCCCGGAAGATGAAATTCCAAAAGGTTTGCAGGCCCATATGAGGGTAGTCGATACGTCGACTTGTTGGGGGCGTAACTTTTGCATACGATCTCCATTTGGCCAAGAAGAACGATTTTCAAATGGTCCAGGCATGCGCCCAACGCAGTCACCTCGGCACCAAATCCCCCAAAACCGTCGTTTAGGGCCTCAAAACAGCCCTGAAAGTTTGGAACCCAAAACACTGTCCAAAAACTACCAAGGTAGAAAATTGTTTTTCGAGCCAATGGAATAGGTGGGTGGCCACTGATGTCCATTTGGATCAATCATCCCTCCTTAGGAAGAAATGGTATCCATTGCGTTGATTTTCCGGGGGAGAGGGGGAAGCGTTTGTTGAACTTGAACCTTGGTGATCTACTTGCCTTGTTGGAGAAGTTGTGTTGCTTAGCTTGTTGAAGACTGTCAAAAACCTATTGTTGGCGGGGTTGGACCATTTTAACCAGTCGGGCTACCTAAGATGACTATGTGCAGAAGGAATATTTGCGCTTTGCTGCAATCTTGTCAACTTGCTTTTGTTGGACAAAGGGTGCTTGGACCGAGGCTGCAGTGGTTGCAGTGTCCTTTTGTTCACCATTTGAAAAGTTTGTGAAGAGGATGAATTTTGTAGTATGAGATACTAACTTGCGGTACTATTTAGGTGGGACAATAGTTGGAACTACCTCTAGTATTCTATAGAGATGACCCCCCAGAGTAATAATGACACTACGGGGTCGAGACTCATCAACAGCATGGAGCTTCCACATATATGGTTGGCCCAAAAGAACATCATAGACATCCAGCATGGCAACATCACATAATACCTCATCCCTGAAGGGTTGGATGTCGTGTGAAAATTGACACTGTTGGCTGAGACGAAGATCTCGTCCCTGGAAAAGACACCCGATGTTGTATGGTTGTGGGTGTGGTGTTGTCGACAATCCAAATTGTTTGACAACCTCTTCTGAGATGAGGTTCTTATGGCTTCAACTATCAAGAATGAAATGCAATGGGGTCCTCTACACCCAAATCTGTGAATGGAAGAGGTGCTCCCCCATCTTCAAGATCTGTTGGTTCTTCTGGATGAACTCTTGCGGTCGCGATAGTAGCAGCAGGGTCTCTTTCAATGATATGTCTCTTCCCATTATTTTCTGAATCAGATTCTAAATCGGGGTTGGGCTGCTTGTCTTTGATCTCGACCACCAATGACTATTTTGAGCGACATTCATCCATGTTGTGCCAGGGGATTTTGTGGAAATCATAGCACTTTCCAGTGTCCTTCTTCGTCTTTTTGTTAGCCTTCTTTTCTTGTGGCTTGGAAGATTTTTTTAGAGGTTGTCTATTAGATACGTTTTTATCATACTTCCATTGTTGTGGATTTGCAGACCTAAACTACCTCTTGTTCTAGTGCTTAAATTTATGCTTTATTTTAACAACACATCGGTAAGCATCACCCAGTGATGAGATGTCCAAAAAATCCATTTCAGTTTGGATGTATATGTGTAGAGCCCCACTGTATTTCAGAACCAAATGTCTGTCGAAGTATTTCATACCCAGTTGGGTGTTCAAGTTATGGAAGTTATTGGTGAACTCCAACACTGCTTGGCCCCTCTCTTGATGCAGTGTGGTCCATCACATGTACGAGTCGTCATAGTTACCAACATGGTAATATCGTTCCATGATCGCATGTAGAAAAAAATCCTAGGTGCGCTCGGCCCCATATATCCCAGAATCCTTTGTGGAACTTTGCTCCCACTAAGTTTCCCACCAATGTTTGACATGGGGGAGAGCCTTAAGGAGTGCGAAGGTGATATTTTCCCTGTCGGAGATATCATGAATAGAGAAATAACCTTCTATTATGTTTAACCATTTTTCTAGAGCATCTGCATCTATCTGTCCTTCAAATACGAGAATGTCAAAATAAAATTGTACCTTGAAAGGCGAGGTTCCTCCAAAGTGGTCGCTCTATGAATATGTGTATGCTGCAATCGCTAGGCATTGAAGATTGTGGGAAAAATTCTCCATCATTTTGTCCCTCTATCACGTGAGAGCTTTCTCAAGAAACAGATTAATAAAATATTATGCTTTGTCGTTTTTATTTTCTTCCACCATGGAGGGTTTCTTGGGCGTACGAGAGCAATTTCCTTCAAGAGAGACAAGTCGGAGACCCAACTTGCTATACTCGAGCCTCATCGGGGACATGCACTGAAAAACGATCAAGAGAAGCCTGCTTTGATACCACTGATCCGAATTATTTTTTAGAACAAAATGAAAGAAGAGATATTACAATGAAATACACATAAATATTTCTAGAAACGGAGAAATAAAGTAATACATGATTTCTATCAATGAAAGAAATGTACAGAGACTGTAAAATATAGAGTGAAAGACTCACTATAATGGTGGTAGCTTATCTCTGATAAGAGATGTGACGGATACTCGCATTTGCAGGAAGACGATTGTTACAATGAGGCTCCAAAGGCATTTTTAAAATAAGTAAAATCCAAAACCCTAACCCCAGAAGATGAAAAGCCAAAAGGTTTGCGGGCCCCGATGCGGGTAGTCGATACGTCAACTTCCCGGGGACGTAACTTTTGCATACAATCTTTGTTTGGGGCGCTCGATGCACTGTTAGAAAGGTATAACCGAGAAGAAATATTTTCGACCAACCAAGGCTGATTTATTCGGAGGTTGCCTTGGCCCCAAATCCCCCAAAAAAGACATTTAGGAACTCAAAACGACCCCGGAAGTTTGGAACACGAAAAACTAGCAAGGTGGAAAATTGTTTTTCGAGCCAGTGGAATAGGTGGGTGGCCACCGATATCCACCTGGATCACATCCTCATAAAATTATTACTCTCTCAATGTTTCCATGTGACATAGTTTCCAAATTCATCTACAAGACCAACCTCAAACATAACATATATTTGTCTTCGTATGTCTCAAATAATAGTAAGTTAGTGGGAGTCGTTTTTTCACTTTTAAATAACCACCTGATCCAGGTGGATATTGGTGGCCACCCACCTATTCCACTGGGACCCCCATAATTATTTCTTTCACTTTTCCATATTCCTTAATTGTGGCACATTTTACTATTTTTGGCATCTTTTCGGGACATGAAGTTCCAGAGCCGTTTTGAGGCCCTAAACGACGCTTTTTCGGAATCAAACCTCCGAGGAATATCAGTTTGATCCGGACCATGATATTCACAATCAGCAATTGTAGTCCTCTGACAGATCTTTCTAACTATGTATCATATGCGTCAAATGG
The DNA here is from genome assembly GCA_010110895.2 of Picea sitchensis. Lineage (NCBI taxonomy): Eukaryota > Viridiplantae > Streptophyta > Pinopsida > Pinales > Pinaceae > Picea > Picea sitchensis. The sequence goes on along the minus strand of SNQJ01S0000886.1, from coordinate 1,297,164 downwards.
AGATAGTATGCAAAGTTACGACCCCGGGAAATTGATGTACCAATTTATCGTGTGATCTAAAAATGAAGAAGACTTGTATTCTTGAAAATATTTGCAAGTAAAATTTATGTGTTAAAATGAAAATGGATCACATTTTCAACACAACTTTAATAGAATTTACTCATTCAAGATGCATATAAACAACAACAATAACAGTGAATAGAAAACACATAACACAACAAATGATAAAGGAGTTCACCCCTCTCTTAGGCTACATCCCCTGGTCTAGGTTCCAATCGATCATTTGTATTATTTTCTCAATGTACTCAAAAATGTGCTTTACAATGCTCAAAATGCTAAATAGACTGCTCCAATGGCTTCAAAACGTCCAAAAACCCCTAGCTGGGTTTTTTTGGCACCTCATTTGGCCAAAAATTGAAGAAGATAGGCTTCCTGGAATTCCCCCTTCAAACTTTCTATCTCTGCATCTACAAATCGCACCCTTGTTGGCTCAATCTAGCCCACACGCATATTTAAGCGTTAAAACTTAGCACCGAACGCAACCGCGCAAACCGTGCAAACTATAGGATGGTTACGGGCACACCTAGCCCCTAACCGCCAAGGCTATGGTCGTATGACCCATATGACCACGCGCAAGTGCAAATATAGGCCCACGTTTCCACAAGACAATGGTTAAAGAACAAGTGGCGGGTCATTTTTATAACCGTTGAACCGAATTCAAACCAAAACGCATACCCACGCATGCACATATGGTAATACATATGGTCATATCTTTATAATGTATGAGACCGGGGGCTGGGGCTAAGCCCCAACCCATACCCCCATGCCAATACATAACAAATCAAACTTAAATAAATATGAAACCATATATATAACAAGGATTATGGTGTGGCGCATTGGCAATGCAAACTTTGCAAAGGTTGTATTCGTGGGTGGAGGTCACGGGGTCGAACCCGGTGGACTCCAATAAAGTTTTATACAAGCAACTAATAACATGGTGCCACGTGGTAGCCCATGACTGGGCCACATGGCACCATAAAACCAACCAAATACTGCCACATGTCACAATGACATTCGTCCACATTTACCAACTGTCTTCTACTCAGCCCTGCCACGTGTCGTACAGACTGCCACATTAGCAACCGTATGGACTGTACGGACTGTACAGTCAGCATCCCTTTTTTTTGCATGTTTGTCATTTTGAACAGAACATGATATCTCTTGCTCCTGACGTCTATTTGAACCCAAATGAGTTGCGTTGGGTTCATAACGATGAGGCCTATGCTCCCGTTTGATTTGAAGTGATTCTGAGCACTTTGATTTTTTGAGCAAATTTGATCCCCTGGATCACTGTGACGGGGCCCATATTCTGGCGTTTCATCTACTAGGGTTAGTTTTTTGGATGTTTAGGGTTTCCATTGTTTCTCAATAATATAAAGGCATTCAAGCCTCATTGTAACACAGAGCTCAGAGGCTTGTAGTCGCCACATCTCTTCTCAAAGATAAGCTACCAACGCCCTAGCTAGTTTATTTCTATTGTGTCTGTAAGAAAATTTCAGTTCTTTGATATTAATGAAATGAAGTGTTATTTCTGCTACATCTTTGTATTCATGGTTATTTTTGTATTCTGTCAAGCGTTCCTGCATAAATTCGGATCACCACTATATCGCATTGTTTCATGGTGAAGCTTTTGAAATATTAATATTGAAATCTCTCATGATGCAATAACATTAACATTCAATTAAACGATATTATTTCTCATAACCGTTGCAATGTGGCATTTTCTTTAACTCATCCTCCTATTTTATTTTTCTTAAAATGCACAATGTTTTATAAAATTTGTCTCGACTACACCATAAACTTTTTCATGCCGCAATATAACCCTCAAGGAAAAACATAAAATTATATAACCCTTCATGTACATCACATTTTGACAAAAACTAACGACGGACGTTCAATTTGACATTAGTAAAAAGAGATGAAATTTTCAATGTGAAATAACCAATTAGAATGTCCCAAATGAAACAACCCCTTCTGGAATGTCGCTTCGGGACATAACCAGGAACATAACAATTCAACATAACTCAATCAACATAAACTTCTCAATGTAACATAACCATACTCAACCGTATTCAACCTTGCTCCACCACAGTGACATCGACACCCATGGGAAAACATGGTCTACCCATGTTATCCATGGTTATGTTGATATAAGCCTTGTAACATAACCCAACCATTCATGTATGTCAGAATGTGACACAAACATTGAGCAACATACAATTTCCTTGTGAGCCAACCTGACTTAATATCAGAATGAAACATCACCATTCTCAAACATCTCACTTGAACATAACTCGTACAAACATTGCACTATGATGCCCATGGCCAAACCTTACATTTCCCTTTGTTACATTGTGACGAACATTTATCTTTGTTACATTGTGACAACCATTTCCCTACGCTGCGATGTGTCGAATATTTCCAAACATCGGTATATGAAAAACATATTGCAACGTTGCACTATCACTATCAGATCCCAACATCGCACTATCTCTGTCATATCCCACCATTGCAATGTTACAGACATAACTTGGCTGTGTCGCAGACATTTCCCAACGTTGGAACATGACGAACATTTCCCAACGTCAGAATGTGTCAAACATAGGCCAACGTCGCAACCTTACAATCATATTCAGACATCGAAATGCGACGAACATTTCCTAACGTCATAATCTAACGAACATTTCCCAACCTCAGAATGTGTCAAACATTGGCCAACGTCGCAATGTGACTATCATATTCGAACGTCAGAATATGGAGAACATTTCCAACTGTCGGAATGGTACGAACATTCCCCAACGTCATAATGTCACAATGTGGCATACAAAACCCTTCGTCGCGTTGTGATGTTCACAACCCAAAATCACATTGTGAGGGACGAAACCCAACATCACATTGTGACATACTTATCCCAAAATCCCAATGTGATCAACACAGCCAAATGCCACAATGTTTTGAACATAGCCCAGCATGTGATGTAAAAAATCCAATGTCACAATGTGATGTAGAAAACCCTTCATTGCAATGTGACGTACAAAACCGAACATCTTGATTTGATGAACATAACCCAACCTTGCAATGTAATGTTAAAAAAACAACGTTGCAATGTGATGTTCAAAACTCAACGTGGTAATGTGACAAACACGGCCCAATGGCACAATGAGACAAAGATCATGGTACACTTCCCAATGTCACAATGAGATGAATGAAACCTGCTAATGTGATCATACGAACACAAGTTGATAAATGTTTCCATGGTAAACTATGGTTAAACATAGTCAACACGGTTTACCATAATCATCTCCACGTGATCTACCGAAGTCTACCATAGTCACCAGGATCAATGATGGTCCTGGTCAACCACAGTCAACCATGATAAATCATATTCAACCTTGGTCCATGTCAAGGTCAACCACGCTTAACCATATTCAACCATGGTAAACAATACTGTAAATTATATAATTGTGTCGATGTATACTTAAATTTTTGGTTGTCGTGTTGTGAAATTGATCGAATCTTAATGTATAAACCAGAAGCATAGATATCAAAATTCTATGAGTAAATTTTCAATGATGATTAACATATTAAACACATAATGATTAATTAAATATTCAATGTGGAAATGAAAATACAATTAATTATAATAAATTTTATTAATAACTTAATACTAATTAATTGATTAATAATTCTTCTAATAATTATTAATTAACAAATAATAAATTAACATGACCCATATTCACCCATATTCATACACATGACACCATTGCACCTAAAGAAGACATCATCTCTATTTGTGTGGATGAATGTGATGCTAAAAGTGGCACGAGATAGGACTACACAGACGCAAGGTAATACTCTTCCATTGAGAGGAATTTAAAAAAAATTGTTTATTTTGTTCTTGTAATTGATTTTATTATTACATCTTAATAAATGTAAATGACCATGTATGATTTAATGTTATTTCACTTTATTTCTAGCAATATGGTAATTGGTATTTGACTACATGTTTGATTATATATGGTAAACTCATAACTGTGTACCATGGATGCTTATATGATTGACGTGATGGATTATTTTTGTCCTTCATTGAGTACTATTGGATGTGTTTAACCAAGAGTTTTTATGATTTTCCATAGTAGACTATGGTGGACTATAGCCTATAATGATTGGTTTGCCATAATTATTTATGTTGAACTATAGCCTACAATTGCTTTTTTACCACTATAGTATATGTTGGACTATAACCTACATTGGTTGATTAGTTGAACATGATTAACAATCATTTCTTGGTATAGTTGAATATGGTTGTTTTTCATGGACAATGATTTGGCGAGGATAGTCTAATCATGCTACAAAGTGGACATTTTTTGGTCATATTTTTCGGACCATTTTTGCCCAAAATCCCACTTAAAATTTGGAAGAATTGCTAGAATCACATATATCAATTATTGATATTGCACACTGAGAGTGCAATAGGAGATCCATTTGTTGATTGATTATAGGTGAACACTATTAACCACCATTTATTATGATTGCTTTGCATGTATAACTATAGACTATCACCGAATTTGGATTTTATAAGTTATAGTTTACTGACTGAATTTGGATTTTATAAGTTATAGTTTACTGACTCTACATTGAGTGTGGGTAACCATCTTTGCATGTAAGTAATCATAGTTAAATATAAATTATAATTGTTTCATTATAATATTATTTAGTAAAGTTGATCACATTTAATTAAAATTGATTATGATGGCTATCTATCCCACATTGATAGTGCCTCCCGACCTTACCCAGATAATAATATACTACATGTCAAAATCCTCTGGCATACGGGTTGCTAAAGTATGTAAAAATAAGGCTCAAGCTGATGTGAAGAGACTTTACCCAGATAATAATATACTACGATCCTTCGGCATACAAGGCTCAAGATGATGTGAAGAGTTGGGTCCACTATCTATCCCACTATATGGCCATGTTCATACTTTTGTGAAACTTTAATTCTTTCATCCTCCAAAATCATTCCAGCGAGCCATAGTGAGGTATTGTTTTTATTCCATGATTACCTTTCATGGTCCAGGTTCAACTCTCCCTATTGGAATTCTATTACGAACTAATTAATATTTTGATTACAAATTCTTGATGTCGACGTGGTAATGTTGGTAATAATTCAAATAACCTTGGCTTGATAATTGTAATAAGTTTGGCATGGTAATTTCCTTGCATTGATGTGGTAATTTTAGAATGTTTCCCCTTGCATCGATGTCGCAATTTTGGAATGTTTCCACTCCTAGGTCATTTTTAGATTTCAATCTTGGCTTGCTAAGTGGTCATGGACATTGGGATCCCTAGCCTAGTTTTCTACATGCATAGAGCCTATTAGAGGGAGTGTATTGACCTCGTGAATTCAATGGTTATGGTTCTCTCCACATCCAAATTATAGAGATCTCCAAGATTTTAAGATTTTTTCCATGTCTCTGAAAGATGAAATCCCTTCGAGCAACGAAGTGGTCTGCTTGGATCGAAAATGAACAATAATCCCATCTAGTCCATCGCATCCCCAACATTGCAAATTATTCCCTTCTAATTTACAGATGGTCTGTAAGGATTACATTAATCTTGTGCCTTGTGATGTCTAAGTGTTGCCATGTCTAGGTCTTACCATGTATACAAGTGTGAGGGAGAGAGAGAGAGACAGGTGAGGGGGTAAAGAGGGAGACAGAGAGGGGGGTAGATGTAGGAGAGAGAGAGAGAGAGAGAGAGAGAGAGAGAGAGAGAGAGAGAGAGAGAATTATTTGTACGAGCGCATTTAGATTCCTATAGAATGACTGCATTCCTATAGCAAATGCGCCTTCCTAGAGTGTGTGTGCACTCTTAAGAATGCATGCCTGTTCTTTTGAATTAATGTTTTTTTGGGTGGGATTGACAGTGTGTACGTTGAGTTGGTTGGCTCAGATTTAGGTTCGGGATGACAAACCTTGTGGTTTGGTCTGCAAATTGACAAAAACCTAGTGGTTCTATAGGATAAACAATCCAGTTGTTGACAAAACTATAAAGTCTCTTATTCAAATTCCAAATATATAATTTTTTTTTTTAAATTAACATTGTTTACTAATTTTAATATATTTTTTCCTTTGTATATATCAAAATCCTGGAATAAAAACCTCTCTTGTTTCTTGTTTCTACTATAATTTTTGTCATCTTCATAATTTCTTGAATGGGTTATATGCGGCAGTAGAAGAGACCAATGCCTACGATCTAAAAAACAAATAAAAATTGATCATGTTAAGACCCTCTTAGCCTGCACGAACAAAAGACATTGTAATTTCAGGGACATGTTGAATTTGATAAATTTTATATACCACTATTACGAAAAATCAAGTTTGACATAGTTATTCACAAACTCTATTAATGAAAGTTGTATATTTGAAAAGATAACTCAATTTCCTATGTTTGATCTTCTTACACCATATTTAAATTCATTGTAAAAGTACCTTGGATAATCCCTCCAAGTTAACATATTGTTGTTTTTCCAGGTTTGCATTGCCATTAACTCGTCGTGAGAGACAATCATTATCTTGCACTCACCCGAATATGCTTGTGTTTCTTGGGAACCATACTTGATAATGGAAAGCACCACTTGATTCCCCCTACACTTCTGCAAAAATGGAAGCCACAAAGCTTGGCATGTTCGTCGAGTTGGCCCAATGATTTTTCATACATTTTTTTATAATAGTTTTAATACTATTGCATGCACAACAGGTCTAGCTATATTGCATTCAAAACAGGTCTAGCTATTTTAGATACCATCAACAATTGATGACACAAAAATATATATATATATATTCAACTACTTTGAAGATATTTGAATAAATTTTACCTTTCCTTTCTATTCCAAATACTCTGTAAGAGGCAACGGTGGACAATGAGGGATATGAGTGATGAAACTCCCTCATCATTCAACTTAAGATATATCTCATTCAACTTAAGATATCTCTCACTCTCACGAAGATTTTACAATGATTTTGATGTCCCCTCCCATGATCATCCATGCTATCACCACCACCACCGCTTGCTAGATCCAAAAGTGATGGAAATTGCCAAAGCAAAAAAAATAGAGAAGGTATAGTTTCAACTTTTTTTTCAAGGTTTTAGATTGCTTCATAAACTACTAAAATTGTTTAAAGCATAAGAAACTATGCTTTTAGATTTTTGAAGTGTATAAAGTATCTACCCATGTTTTCTTTTAATTTAGGAGCATAGAAACTTGTCTAAAAATAATTAGTTTTTAGTCTCTAATCAATTATATTTAAAGTTTAATTAATAATGTCTTAATTATATTAATTATTGATGTATTCATGTTAATTATGTTACATTAATGATGCTACATTATAGTTAACAATGATACATTATTAAAGTTAATAATGATGCCACATTCAAGTTAATAATGTTAAATTAAATATGCAGGTACCCACTTAATTAATATTGTTACAATAATGCTATATTGATAAGAATAATGTCAATAATGTTACATAAATATAATGTTAATAATGTTACATTAATGTTAATTGTACACTAATGTTAATAATGTTACATTAATGATGGTGCATTAAAGTTAATAATGTTACATTAATGTTAATTGTACACTAATGTTAATAATGTTACATTAATGATGGTGCATTAAAGTTAATAATGTTACATAAATACCATGTTAATTGATATTGATGAAACAATAAATACAATCGTTGAGGAAACAATGAATTTAAGTCTTCATAGCACAAATACACATCATTGCATTTAAATATTCATAGTGGTAATAAACATGTTTAATTATAGAGTTGAATATAATTAATTTGATATTGATCTGATGAATAGTTTATTCTTAAAGTGTATCAAGTTTTGGTGAATAGTTTATTCTTAAACGAAAATTTAACACATTAAATTTTGATATCGCTCAATCGATTCAAATTATTCATCTTTTTTACATTTAAAATGTCGCAATATGGCTTAATATTGATGCTTATCTATTAATTTATGAAAGCCAAACACAATCTCTTGGATTTTTACTCTTTATTTTAATGTCATCCTCTTGGATGTCACAAATATTCATGTCAACCTGATTGGATTATTTTTTAGAACGAAATGAAAGAAGAGATATTACAATGAAATAAACATAAATATTGCGAGAAAAAGAGAAATACAGTAATACATGATTTGTATTAATGAAATAAATGTATAGAGATTGTTAAAATACATAGTGAAAGACTCGCTAGAATGGTCGTAGCTTATCTCTCAGAAGAGATGTGACAGCTACTCAGAGTCGCAAGAATATGATTGTTACAGTGAGGCTCCAGATTCCTTTTTAACATAAGTAAAATCCAAAACTGTAACCCCGGAAGATGAAATTCCAAAAGGTTTGTGGGCCCAGATGGGGTAGTCGATACATCGACTTCTCGGGGGCGTAAATTTTGCATACGATCTCCGTTTTGGGTGCTCGATACACTATTGGAAAGGACTAGCCGAGAAGAACTATTTTCGAATGGCCCAGGCATGGCCCAACACAATCGCCTCGGCACCAAATCCCCCAAAACCGTCATTTAGGGCCTCAAAACAGCCTCGAAAGTTTGGAACCCGAAACACTGTCCAAAAACTACCAAGGTGGAAAATTGTTTTTCGAGCCAGTGGAAAAGGTGGGTGGCCATCGATGTCCACTTGGCTCAATCATCCCTCCTTAGGAAGAAATGGTATCCATTGCGTTGAGTTTTTGGGGGAGAGGGGGCAGCGTTTGTTGAACTTGAACCTTGATGATCTACTTGCCTTGTTGGAGAATTCGCGCTGCTTAGCTTGTTCAAGATTGTCACAAACCTGTTGTTGGCAGGGTTGGATGATTTTAACTAGTCGGGCTACCTGAGATGACTGTGTGTAGAAGGAATATTTGCGCTTTGCTGCAATCTTGTCAACTTGCTTCTGTTGGACAGAGAGTGCTTGGACCAAGGTTGCAGTGGTTCCAGTGTCCTTTCGTTCACCTTTTGAAAAGTTTGTGAAGAGGATGAATTTTGTAGTATGAGATACTACCTTGCGGTACTATTTAGCTGGGACAATAGTTGGAACTACCTCTGGTATTCTATAGAGATGACACCCCAGAGTAACAATGACACTACGGGGTCGAGACTCATAAACAACATGGCGCTTCCACATTTATGGTTGGACCAAAATAACATCGCAGACATCCAGCGTGGAAACATCACATAATACCTCATCCCTGAAGGGTTGGATGTCGTGTGACAATCGACGCTGTTGGATGAGATGGAGATCTCATCCCTCGTGAAGCCACCCAATGTTGTATGGTTGTGGGTGTGGTGTTGTCTTTAATCCAAATTGTTTGAAGACCTCTTCCGAGATGAGGTTCTTATGGCTTCAACTATCAAGAATGAAATGCTATGGGGTCCTCTACACCCACATCTGTGAATGGAAGAGGTGCTCCCCCCTCTTCAAGATCTGTTGGTTCTTCTGGCTGAACTCTTGCGGTCGCGATAGTAGCAGCAGGGTCTGTGTCAATGATCTGTCTCTTCCCATTATTTTCTGAATCAGATTCTGAATCGGGTTTCGGCTCCTTATCATTTATCTCGACCACCAATGGCTATTTTGAGAGACATTCATCCATGTTGTGCCAGGGGATTTTGTGGAAATCGCACCACTTTCCAGTGTCCTTCTTCGTCTTTTTGTTACCCTTCTTTTATTTTGGCTTGGAAGAGTTTTTGAGAGGTTGTCTATTAGGGAAGTCTTTATCATACTTTGGTTGTTGCGAATTTGCAGACCCGAACTACCTCTTTTTCTGGTGTTTAAATTTATTCTCTATTTTAACAACACATCGGTAAGCATCACCCAATGATGAGATGTCCAAAAAATCCATTTCAGTTTGGATGTATATGTGTAGAGCCCCACTATATTTCATAACCAAATGTCTGTCGGAGTATTTCATACCCATCTTGGTGTTCAAGTTATGGAAGGTATTGGTGAACTCCAACACTGCTTGGCCCCTCTCTTGACGCAGTGTGGTCCATCACATGTACCGGTTGTCATAGTTACCAACATGGTTGTTGAGAAATACTGAGAGGGGGGGTGAATCAATATTTTGTGCAATCAATTGATTTTCTCTTTTCTTTCACTGAAACCTTAGGCTACTTTGTAGAGACCATCTATTGTATAGTCTTAAGAAAACAAGAGTGCATCCAGAGATCTTATTATGAATTTCTTCATTCATCAGATGTCTATTAAGAAGAAATTCAGTGCAGTGATAACAAAATAAACCAACGCACATGAGTAAGACACATGAACACCAGGATTTAAGGTGGAAACCCAAATCGGGAGAAAACCACCGCTGTCGTTGTCTCTGTCTTCAATAATTATTATTAAGAAAACGTTTTACAACATTGTACTAGTGTAGACTCATACTAGTACGTAGGCTTCTACCTGCAGAAGGCTGCAACCTTCTCTCGTTTACCAGCCTTTCCTGGAAGGGAGCTTCAACCCCCTGAAAATAGCACCAGTTTCTACTGGTAGGATGCCTCTACTGAAGGCTTTAACCCTCAAACTCGTTGTTGACCGCGTTTCATCAATTTTCACACTGGATCAGGCAGTTTCAACCCTCTGTACATTTGTCAACAAACATATTTTTCCCAAAACTTCATAATATCAGCAGTAACCCAAACTTCAGAGAATATATGCATTCAACATCCTTCGTCAGAAATCCCAACCGGATTCATATGAGTTGTATGCGTTGGCCATCATCTTCTTTTAGAAGAGACAATTCTGGCATCTTATTAAGACTTGTATCCTGGAGATGATGCCTCAGCTCTCCTATTTGTTGAACCCACTGAAGAGAACTCTCTGTCAATGTAGATCTGCCACCCAACTGCCACAATGAGGTTCCTCCCTCCTCAAACCTTCCCTGCAGCCTACACAAATGACCTTAGTGACCTGTAGATGTCCCTACGGTCAGAAAATGGCCTCCACGTCCTGCAAAAAGACCCCTGTGACTTGTCAAAATCCTTACCGCCCTCCTTTTCTTGCAGATCTACTGTAGAAGAGGGCATCGACCCCTTCTTAAGACCATGGGTAAAAACCACTCAACGCTAATGGCATCTCATTCGTTTACTCAACGGGGCTCTTTAATCTTCGACTAGGGTTTTAAGATCTCAGCATAATGAACCAATAATGCAAAGGGAAAAATCAGGTCCCTATTGCTCGGGTCCATTTTTCTTGCTCTAGGGAAATCGGGTCCCACATAAAAAATTTGAATTAAACCTACGTGCCCATCTGACGGTTTTAAAGCCCACTGTACCTGAGCACCCCGAAATCTATCCATAGATCATCACAGAGTTTCCTATCAATACCCCAATTGCTCTGGGTATTCTTCTCCTGAGAGAGTATCACCAAAACTCAACCATACACTAATTTTCTTTCTCCTTCTTCATACATTATATTTATACATGAAAACTCTTCATTTTCCTTTGCCTCATCCTTTTCCATCAATGACAATATTTCCAACAATCTCCCCCTTTGTCATTGATGTCAATACTCTTCCTCTATATTTTTCCTTCCCCTTTGACATCAATGGCAAAGAGTGGACAGTACCATGCTCCCCCTGAGATCATGCTCCTTTTTCAATTACATTGGAACTAGTGCTTCTGGTTCCATCTTATGCAACAACTGGATGCTCCTTATTCAATTTATTTTGGTTTAACTGATGTTACTGGCATTGCCATAATCTAGTCCCTGTGGTAATCAAGGGGGCCTTTAGAGACAAATCCCCTTTCCTCTTGCCCCTAAAACGTGTGGTTGATATCATTTGAATATTTTAAAATGCACTTCATATGTTGTTCTACATTTTACCACTTCAATCTGGTTACAGGGGGAATTAGCCAATGGTCTCAACACAATGTACTTGATTTTCCATAAACGTAAGGATCATTCCCTACTGCTTGAGGTTAACCAATCTAAAAATGATGATCCATTGTCAAGAACAGTGCTGCTTCGATCTGGACATGCTACTCTCTTTTTCAACAGTGTATTGATTGTAAACATTTTTCTCTTTCGGCCACTACGTGGCCTTGACTGAAAGGCAACATCCTCCTCCAAGAAGTCTCCTTGTACATAGTAATGTCTTCCTGTCTTGTCATGGTTGTCTCTGATAGCCTTATGTGAGAAACTCATTTCACATTCATGAAATCTATACTTAAATGGTCTTAATCCAAGGTGTACTGCTCTAATGTGTTGATTGAGATTTGATTTTCGAGTAAAACTATGCAAGCAATTGTCAAAGTGGCACTTTATCCTCTCCACACATGTTTGTCTTTCATGAATGCGCATGTGCCTTTTGATCTGTTTCTTCAATTGTTGACTCCCACAAACTTCACAACAAATACGACTGTGGTTCTGTTGCACATGTTCTCTCAAAGCCTCTGCATTTGTAAAGTACTTCAAACAGCCCGGCTCACAGCAAATACCATGTACATATGTTGTAGAATGCACATCATCCAGGTGCTTCACTAGCCTTGATGGACTTTTAAAAAACCTTCCCACAACATGGCTTTGGGCAAGGATAATTCTTCACCTCTCTGGATTGCAGATTTAGAATCTGCCATGACTTGCCTCTCTCTCCATGTTGCTTCACATGACGTTTCAAATTAGACATAGATGATAACTGCAATTTGCAGTCCTCTTTGGGGCACACAAATAAATGCTCTCCCTTAGCCAGAGCATTTAGAGATTCTCATCAGCACCTTACAACCAATTGAGGCTTCTGTACTTAAGTAGACCTGATCCTCTGCATGGAAGAGACTACTCCCAATTTTTGTCGGAGATATTCGAACGCTTCCCTGGGTAGAGGTTTGGTAAATATATCAGCAACTTGTTCTTTGGAGGAAACATACTCCAATTTCACCTTTTGCTTAAGCACTTGTTCTCGTAAGAAGTGATATTTGATGGGAATGTGCTTGGTCTTGGAATGCATAATAGGATTCTTTGAGATACTGATGGCACTTGTATTATCACACATAATAGAGACAGGGGGTGAACATTTGATTTGAAAATCTTGAAGGGTTTGCATCATCCAAAGAA
>SNQJ01S0000886.1:1259191-1279568 GCA_010110895.2 Picea sitchensis | reverse complement strand
TGTGTGTGTGTGTGTGTGTGTGTGTGTGTGTGTGTGTGTGTGTGTGTGTGAGAGAGAGAGAGAGAGAGGAAGACAAAGATGGGAAGTAGAGAGTGAGTGTGGGGGAGTGTGGGGGAGATAAAGAGGAAGACATATAGAGGGCATAGAATGTGTGTGTGAGAGAGAGAGAAAGGAATATAAGGGAAGTAGAGAGAGTGTGTGACACAGAGAGAGAGAGGAATATAGAGAGGGGGTAGAGAGAGAGGTAAATATAGGAGAGAGGGGTAGATGTAGGAAATATAGAGGAGAGATAGTGCGAGGGAGGGGGGGGAGAGAGAGTGTGTGAGAGTGTGAGAGGAGGAGAGAGAAAACAAATAGGGGTAGAGAGAGAGTGTGAGAGGGAGGGAGAGGGAGACATAGAGGGGGGGTAGAGAGAGGAAAAATAAGATGGAGGGAAGCAAAGAGGGATACATAGAAGGGGGGTTAGAGAGAGAGAGTGAGAGGAAGGGAGGGTACATAAGGAGACAAAGAGGGGAAATAGAGAGATAAAGAGGGGAAGAGAGAGAGAGAGAGAGAGAGAGAGAGATACCGAGACAAACAATGAGGAGAAAGAGAAATAATTAGAAACTTGTCTAAAAATAATTAGTTTTTAGTTTCTAATCATTTATATTTAAAGTTTAATTAGTAATGTCTTAATTATATTAATTATTGATGCATTCATGTTAATTATGTTACATTACTGATGCTACATTATAGTTAACCATTATACATTATTAAAGTTAATAATGATGACACATTAAAGTTAATAATGTTAAATTAAATATGCAGGTACTCACTTAATTAATATTGTTACAATAATGCTATATTGATAAGAAGAATGTCAATAATGTTACATAAATATAATGTTAATAATGTTACATTAATGTTAATTGTACTCTAATGTTAATAATGTTACATTAATGATGGTGCATTAAAGTTAATAATGTTACATAAATACCATGTTAATTGATATTGATGAAACAATAAATACAATCGTTAAGGAAACAATGAATTTAAATCTTCATAGCACAAATACACATCATTGCATTTAAATATTCATAGTGGTAATAAACATGTTTAATTATAGAGTTGAATATAATTAATTTGATATTGATGTGATGAATAGTTTATTCTTAAAGTGTATCAAGTTTTGGTGAATAGTTTATTCTTAAACGAAATTTTAACACATTAAATTTTGATATGGCTCAATCCATTTGAATTATTCATCTTTTTTACATTTAAAATGTTGCAATATGGCTTAATATTGATTATTTTTTAGAATGAAATGAAAGAAGAGATATTACAATGAAATAAACATAAATATTGCGAGAAAAAGAGAAATACAGTAATACATGATTTGTATTAATGAAATAAATATACAAAGACTGTTAAAATACATAATGAAAGACTCGCTAGAATGGTCGTAGCTTATCTCTCAAAAGAGATGTGACGACTACTCGGAGTCGCAAGAAGATGATTGTTACAGTGAGGCTCCAGATTCCTTTTTAACATAAGTAAAATCCAAAACTGTAACCCCGGAAGATGAAATTCCAAAAGGTTTGTGGGCCAGGATGGGGGTAGTCGATACGTTGACTTCTCGGGGGTGTAACTTTTGCATACAATATTCGTTTGGGGTGCTCGATACACTGTTGGAAAGGACTAGCCGATAAGAACGATTTTCGAATGGCCCAGGCATGCACCGAACACAGTCGCCTCGGCACCAAATCCCCCAAAACCGTCGTTTAGGGTCTCAAAAAAACCTCGAAAGTTTGGAACTCGAAACACTGTCCAAAAACTACCAAGGTGGAATATTGTTTTTCGAGCCAGTGGAATAGGTTGTTGGCCACCAATGTCCACTTGGATCAATCATCCCTCCTTAGGAAGAAATGGTATCCATTGTGTTGAGTTTATGGGGGAGAGGGGGATGCATTTGTTGAACTTGAACCTTGGTGATCTACTTGCCTTGTTGAAGAAGTCGCGTTGCTTAGCTTGTTGAAGACTGTCACGGAGTTGTTGTTGGCAGGGTTGGACCATTTTAACTAGTCGGGCTACCTGAGATGACTGTGTGGAGAAGGAATCTTTGCACTTTGCTGCAATCTTGTCAACTTGCTTCTGTTGGATAGAGGGTGCTTGGACCAAGGCTGCAGTGGTTGCAGTGTCCTTTTGTTCACCTTTTGAAAAGTTTGTGAAGAGGATGAATTTTGTAGTATGAGATACTACCTTGCAGTACTATTTAGGTGGGACAATAGTTGGAACTACCTCTGGTATTCTATAGAGATGACCCCACAGAGTAACAATGACACTATGGGGTTGAGACTCATAAACAACATGGCGCTTCGACATATATGGTTTGCCCAAAAGAACATCGCATACATCTAGCATGGCAGCAACACATAATACCTCATCCCTTAAGGGTTGGATGTCGTGTGACAGTCAACACTGCTGGCTAAGATGGAGATCTCGTCCCTGGTGAAGCCACCCAATGTTGTATGGTTGTGGGTGTGGTGTTGTCGACAATCCGAATTGTTTGACAACCTCTTCTGAGATGAGGTTCTTATGGCTTCAACTATCAAGAATGAAATATTTTTGACCGACCGAGGCTGATTTCTTCGGCAGTCTCCTCGGCCTTAAATCCCCAAAAAACAACATTTAGGGACTCAAAACGACCCCGGAAGTTTGGAATCCGAAAAACTGTCGAAAAACTAGCAAGGTGGAAAATTGTTTTTGGAGCCAGTGGAATAGGTGGGTGGCCACCGATATCCACCTGGATCACATCTTCATAAAATTATTACTCTCTCAATGTGTCCATGTGACATAGTTTCCAAATTCATCTACATGACCAACCTCAAACATAACATTTATTTGTCTTTGCATGTCTCAAATAATAGTAAGTTAGTGGGAGTCATTTTTTCACTTTTAAATAACCACCTGATCCAGGTGGATATTGATGGCCACCCACCTATTCCACTTGGACCCCCATAATTGTTTCTTTCAGTTTTCCAGCTTCCTTAATTGTGGCACATTTTACTATTTTTGGCATCTTTTCGGGCCGTGAACTTCCGGAGTCGTTTTGAGGCCCTAAACGATGCTTTTTGGGCATCAAACCTCCGACGAATATTAGTTCCTTCCACACCATGATATTCGCAATCAGCGGTTGTAGTCCTCTGACATATCTTTCTAACTATGTATCATATGCGTCAAACGAAGATAGTATGCCAAAGTTACGACCCCGGGAAATTGATGTACCAATTTACCGTGACGGGGCCCATATTCTGGCGTTTCATCTACTAGGGTTAGGTTTTTGGATGTTTGGGATTTCCATTGTTTCTCAATAATATATAGGCCTTTGAGCCTCATTATAACACAGAGCTCAGAGGCTTGTAGCCGCCACATCTCTTCTCAAAGATAAGCTACCAGCGCCCTAGCTAGTTTATTTTTATTATGTCTGTAAGAAAATTTCAGTTCTTTGACAAGCGTTCCTGCATAAATTCGGTTCACCACTATATTGCATTGTTTCATGGCGAAGCTTTTGAAATATTAATATTGAAATCTCTCATGATGCAATAACATTAACATTCAATTAAACGATATTCTTTCTCATAATCGTCGCAATGTGGCATTTTCTTTAACTCATCCTCCTATTTTATTTTTCTTAAAATGTACAATGTTTTATAAAAAAAAATCTCGACTACACCATAAACTTTTGCATGTCTCAATATAACCCTCAAGGAAAAACATAAAATTATATAACCCTTCATGTACATCACGATTTGACAAAAACCAGCAACGGACGTACAATTTGACATTAGTTAAAAGAGATGAAATTTGCAATGCGAAATAACCAATTAGAATGTCCCAAATGAAACAACCCCTTCTGGAATGTCACCTCGGGACATAACCGGGAACATAACAATTCAACATAACTTAAGAAACATAAACTTCTCAATGTAACATAACCATACTCAACCTTATTAAACCTTGCTCCACCACAATGACATCGACACCCATGGGAAAACATGGTCTACCCATGTTATCCATGGTTATGTTGATATAAGCCTTGCAACATAACCCAACCATTCATTTATGTCAGAATGCGACACAAACATTGAGCAACATACAATTTCCTTGTGAGCCAACCTGACTTAATATCAGAATGAAACATCACCATTCTCAAACATCTCACTTGAACATAACTCGTAAGGAATTTCAGTATTTGAGATATCCATAGATGAATGGGATATGTGGTGTAATGTTGCAATGTGACTAAACCCAACATATCCTTACACAAACATTGCACTGTGATGCCCATGGCCAAACCTTACATTTCCCTTTGTTACATTGTGATGAACATTTCTATTTGTTACATTGTGACGACCATTTCCCTACGCCGCGATGTTTCAAAAATTTCCAAACATCGGTATATGAAAAACATATCGCAACGTTGCACTATCACTATCAGATCCCAACATCGCACTATCACTGTCATATCCCAACATCACAATGTGACAGACATAACTTGGTTGTCACAGACATTTCCCAACGTTGGAACATGATGAACATTTCCCAACATCAGAATGTGTCAAACATAGGCCAACATTGCAACCTTACAATCATATTCAGACATCGAAATGTGGCAGACATTTCCTAACGTCAGAATCTAACGAACATTTCCCAACCTCGGAATGTGTCGTACATTGGCCAACATCGCAATGTGACTATCATATTCGAACATCGGAATCTAGAGAACATTTCCAACCATCGGAATGGTATGAAAATTCCCCAACATCACAATGTCACAATGTGGCATACAAAATCGTTTATCGCATTGTGATGTTCAAAACCCAAAATCACATTGTGAGGCACAAAACCCAACATCACATTGTAACGTACTTATCCCAAAATCGCAATGTGATCAACATAGCCAAATTCCACAATGTTTTCAACATAGCCTAGCATGTGATGTAAAAAATCCAATGTCACAATGTGATGTAGAAAACCCTTCATCGCAATGTGACGTACAAAACCGAACATCTTGATTTGATGAACATAACCCAACCTTGCAATGTGATGTTAAAAAAACAACGTTGCAATGTGATGTTCAAAACTCAACGTGGCAATGTGACAAACACGACCCAATGGCACAATGAGACAAAGATCATGGTACACTTCCCAATGTCACAATGAGACAAATGAAACCTGCTATTGTGATCATACGAACACAAGTTGATAAACATTTCCATAGTAAACTATGGTTAAACATAGTCAACACGGTTTACCATAATCATCTCCACGTGATCTACCGAAGTCTACCATAGTCACTGGTATCAATGATGGTCATGGTCAACCACAGTCAACCATCATAAATCATATTCAACCTTGGTCCATGTCAAGGTCAACTACGCTTAACCATATTCAACCATGGTAAACAATACTGGAAATTCTATAATTGTGTCGATGTATACTTGAATTTTTGGTTGTCGTGTTGTGAAATTTATCGAATCTTAATGTATAAACCAGAGGCATAGATATTAAAATTCTATGAGTAAATTTTCAATGATGATTAACATATTAAACACATAAATATTAATTAAATGTTAAATGTGGAAATGAAAATACAATTAATTATAATAAATTTTATTAATAACTTAATACTAATTAATTGATTTATAATTCTTATAATAATTATTAATTAACAAATAATAAATTAACATGACCCATATTCACCCGTATTCATACACATGACACCATTGCACCTAAAGAAGACATCATCTCTATTTGTGTGGATGAATGTGATGGTAAAAGTGGCACGAGATAGGACTACACAGATGCAAGGAAATACTCTTCCATTGATATCGAGATTTCCATGAGAGGCATTTAAAAAGAATTGTTTATTTTGTTCTTGTAATTGATTTTATTATTACATTTTAATAAATGTAAATGATCATGTATGATTTAGTGTTATTTCACTTTATTTCTAACAATATGGTAATTGGGCCCCCGGGGGGGGGTAGCTCAATTGCCAAGTGTTGTGAAAATGAAGTTCCATGAGGTTTCGAGTTCAACTCCCCTCGACTTACAATGTGTGTCGTGTATGGGGCCTCGTGGGCACACCTGGAGGTTATAGTGGTAGTAGTTGGATAACACGGC
The DNA here is from genome assembly GCA_010110895.2 of Picea sitchensis. Classification (NCBI taxonomy): domain Eukaryota; kingdom Viridiplantae; phylum Streptophyta; class Pinopsida; order Pinales; family Pinaceae; genus Picea; species Picea sitchensis. Next base: position 1,273,403 of record SNQJ01S0000886.1, on the reverse strand, counting down.
CATGTGTAACGTGAGCACGTTCCCAACTAGTTGTTGATTCCTCCAGACATTAAAAAAAAAAATGGTAATTGGTATTTGACTACATGGTTGATTATATACGGTAAAATCATAACTGTGTACCATGGATGCTTATATGATTGACGTGATGGATTATTTTTGTCCTTCATTGAGTACTATTGGATATGTTTAACCAAGAGTTTTTATGATTTTCCGTATTAGACTATGGTGGACTATAGCCTATAATGATTGGTTTTCCATAATTATTTATGTTGTACTATAGCCTACAACTGTTTTTTTACCACTGTAGTATATGTTGGACTATAACCTACATTGGTTGATTAGTTGAACATGATTAACAATCATTTCTTGGTATAGTTGAATATGGTTGTTTTTCATGGACAATGATTTGGTGAGAATAGTCTAATCATGCTACAAAGTGGACATTCTTTGGCCATATTTTTTGAACCATTTTTGCCCAAAATTCCACTTAAAATTTGGAAGAATTGCTAGAATCACATATATCAATTGTTGATATTGCACACTGAGAGTGCAATAGGAGATCCATTTGTTGATTCATTATAGGTGAACACTATTAACCACCATTTATTATGACTGCTTTGCATGTATAACTATAGACTATCACCAAATTTGGATTTTATAAGTTATAGTTTACTGACTCTAGATTGAGTGTGGCTAACCATCTTTGCATGTAAGTAATCATAGTTAAATATAAATTATAATTGTTTGATTATAATATTATTTAGTAAAGGTTATCACATTTAATTAAAATTGATTATGATGGCTATCTATCCCACATTAATAGTGCCTCCCGACCTTACCCAGATAATAATATACTATGGTCAAAATCCTCCGGCATACGGGTTGGTAAAGTATGTGCAAATAAGGCTCAAGATGATGTGAAGAGACCTTACCCAGATAATAATATACTATGATCCTCCGGCATACAAGGCTCAAGCTGATGTGAAGAGCTGGGTCCACTATCTATCCCACATTAATAGTGCCTCCACACCTTATGCAGATAATAATATACTACCGTCAAAATCCTGCTGCATAGCCCGTTGCTAGAGTATGTGCAAATAAGGCTCAGGCTAATGTGATAGAAAAATAGAAATTGATTTGTTTTGATTTTTAAAGTATACATACAGTTCACACTTTGGATTCTTCTAACTTTGTTCATATTAAATGTACTAGCAAAAGCAAACATTCAAATAATTCAAATATTATGCATGAGAAATTATTTTTCAACGAGTGTTAATATTTAAAAACATTGAAATCTATGTAACTAGACACAAAACATTTTATTGATCCATGAAACACAACACTGAGTTGATACCAAATCCAGAAAGAACAATGAGATCAATCCCAAACAGTACAAAATAGAAAGAACGACGAGATCGATCCAGAACACTACAGAATAACAAGTCGACTCAGGGTTGAAACTTGAGCGGAAAATGCAGGAATAGAGGTGATTTCAAATCCCGACTTGACACAACAAACACTTCACAGAACCATACCACCGACTTTACAAATGTCTGGGCAGTAATAGATTACACACTGACTTTTATAAAATTATTAAGTGAGTGGTCTTACCTTGGACTAAGGCAGTGTCTAACCCGACTTCACATATGATGGTGCTTCCAAATACTAAACCCAGGTTGAGTTGCTGATACAACAGGAGCAACTCTTTCTTTCTGATTTTAACTTATTCGTCCCCTGTAAAGACAACCTGTGTCTTTTGGAGGAAGGTCGCTAAGCCTCGAGGAGCATCCGCCCAATACAACACATACATGGATGAGCCATACTGCTACTTGAAGTACACTGTATCCATAATGAGCTCCATAATGGCTCCTATTATAGCATCTCTTCCTCTTTGCAAGTGCCGCCTATGATTTTCAGATAGTATAGCATGGTCTACGTCTAATGCGTCCATTGCATCCCAACAATCGTCATAGATAGTGTTGATTTCGTCTGCACTCCAATCACTTGTAGGGCTTGGGAGTGGTGGCGCTGGTAGTGGGGGACCAACGATGTCCCCTGTAAATATAATCCCTAAATGTTTGACAAACTTTGTTATGCCTTGAGGAGCATCTCTCCAATATAACACATACTTGCTTGAGGAATATTGCTTCTTAAAATATCCTGTATTCATAATCACGTCCATCATCCTTTCTATTATAGCATCTCTTCCTCTTTACAAGAAACGCTTATATTTGTCAGATACCAGAACCGACTCCTCTAAGCCTTCCATGGAATTCTAGCAATCATCATACAAAGTTTTGATTTCTTCTTCGCTCCAATCAATTGTAGGCTTTGGAAGTGCCATTTTCTCCCTCCACACCTCAAAAGACTATCTTCAGACTAGAATTATTATCCAAAAGGTTAGAATTAACAAAACATAGAACATAATAGAAACTTGAACATACTCCCTTCTCCCTATATTTCGCCTTTATATAGGTCTCGGATGGATTTCAAATCCAGATTAACGTGCAACGTAACTTGATATTATATCTCGAGGTGACGTGATAAGATTAACACGCAAGATAACTTGATATTATATCTCGAGTAGAGATGACATGATAAGTACAAGGATGATTGTGTAAATAAATGTGACTGGCTATTTAGATCTTGGTTTATGTGTTTATGGTGATATATTTTAATTGATTTTTTTCTCAGAAAATTTTATATGGTTAATAATATGGATTAATTAGTGGCTATTTTTATTGGAGATTGTATTTTCTAGTAAACATTATTATTATTATTGAGAATTTTGGCATTTTTCTTAGAGGTTTGGTTTAAATGTTTTATTTTGGTTAGTTTTGCTACATATTTTTCCATTAATTTTGTTTTAAATTTGATAAAAGAATTGTTGAAACTGTAGGTTTTAGTGGTTTAGTCTATATAATTTGAGTGTCTGGGATTTTTAGGACAGTGAGTTCATTTATGCATCTAAACAACACAAAATTACAATTTTGCCCAGATTTATATCCCCATACCAAAAAGTAGAACATCAAATAATTAAAAAATTTCCATACATCTTTCGAAATTTCTGAGGAGATTTGGCAACTAAAATCTACATTTCTTCCCATTTGTTTTATGACTAGATTTTGATCCAATTTGGTGGAAAATATTACCTTAGAATATATCTTTAAAAATAAAAATAATAGTTAATATACAACCCGTCACTATGTATTTAATACTATTGTTATTATGATGTAAATAATAATACGTAAGCCTGTTTTAAATCTTCGTCCACCTTTTTAAGCTGCAACACTAAATCCTATGCATGTGAAGACTATCATTACACATTTTGGCATCATCGCGGCAACGTCCCACTTACTGGACACGTGAAAGAGTATGGGTCAATGTGTCTTATGTTTTTTTTAAACGGGTGAACCCTAAATTCTGACTTGGTGAGTGTTTCAAAGCAAATAAATTAGTCAGCCAGCTCCCTATACACGTGAAAGAGTCATGTTCATGTTTTTTGTACCAGAAATTTTAAACCACGCGAAAGAGCCTTTTGCATTTTTATAGTGACAAATTATGAATATGGCCATGTTCATACTTTTGTGAAACTTTAATGCTTTCATCCTCCAAAATCATTCCAGTGAGCCTTAGTGAGGTACTGTTTTTATTCCATGATTATCTTTCATGGTCTAGGTTCAAATATCCCTATTGGAATTTGATTACCAACTAATTAATCTTTTGATTACAAATTCTTGATGTCGGCGTGGTAATGTTGGTAATAATTCAAATAACCTTGGCTTGATAATTGTAATAAGTTTGGGGTGGTAATTTCCTTGCATTGATGTGGCAATTTTAGAATGTCTCCCCTTGCATCGATGTCGAAATTTTGGAATGTTTCCACTCTTAGTCCGTTTTTAGATTTCAAGCTTGGCTTGTGGTGCAGACCCCTCCCTAGACTCGTAGGTCGGTATCTGCACAGGATCTTTTCCTTTCAGCCCAAGAGCTCGACTGGCTCTTCTATTTCCCTTTTGGGAAATCTACCCACAACAACACCTTGGGAAAATTTCTCTCTTATTTCGGGATATCGACTTTCATGAATTCGGGAGTTGCGATGTCATGCAACTCTTCCCCTCGACTCTTGAACTTTCAAATCCCAATTTGCCGAAATACAGATCTCCCGGTCTCCCTTTTCTCTTCACGATTTCGGGGTTTCAACCACCGAAATTCACTTTTACTATACCCTCGGGATTCTTGAACCTCCGAATCCCAAAATTCTGAAACTCTAAGGTTCCGCTTTCAAGGAGATCAACGGATGTGAAATCTCCCTTGATCCAACGGTCAATGCAATTTTGCGTACCAGGAATTCAATATGCTAACACTTGAATTCTTTGTCCTCTCCACCTTCCGATCTCCGAAGTTCCGAAATATTGAAACAATACTTCTCCTTGATGTTTTCCACAAACCTTGACAAGAAGCCTCTTGTCCTTCCACGTGTCGCCTCCCCTTTGTTTCAGGTTTTCTCCTCTGCTGGGTCCCGATCTCTCTCCCTCGATACTTCCGAAACTCCAAAATCCGAAGTTCCAAAAAACTGGCTTTCCCACACGAAAACCTCCTTTTTGTGTTTCGGGGATTTGATCAGCCAAGGATTTTGGCTTACACTTCGGACTTTCAAATCCCGAAATGCCGAAATGGTTTATGACTTGAACAGATCGAAATCGATGGCCCACGCTGACTCTGCCTTTTGAAGGGTGAATCTATCCAACGCTTAACTCCCCTACAACTTCCCTAGATCCTACGGTCCTCGATATTTCGGGGATTCTCCTCGGAGAACCTCGACCGTCCAATCTCTTCTTCAAAGAACCTCTGCTCTGAGTCACCTCAGCAGTCCTCTTCACTTTGACTTGGCCACTGCACGATGACCGAATTCCTCTCTTGCTCTTCAACACTTGAAGGTGCTAATTCTCCTAAGTTTTCTTTCTCCAACTCAAATCTCCTAAGATATTTCTACATGCACTCCTTGCGGCACTTCTTCAAATATTCCTAAATATTTGAATCTCTTGACTCTGTGCAACTCTTTGTGATAGTAGTCTTCAATCCTCTCTTTGGGTTGGTGAGTTCTGAACTTCCAACCAGCCTGCGCACACCTTGCATGACTTCTGTGACTGACTTGCACTTCTGCGGAAGATGAGAACAACGGTATCCCTCCTGATCTTTCAGAGATGAACTCTGAACCCATCGACGCACTCCTTGTGGACGTTTCACTGCACTCCTTGCAGGAACTCTTGCTCAGATAGAGAAACAATTGAAACTCATTTCCTTACTCTCTCAAACTTCAAACACTTAACATGAAATCATACATACACAGCATAAAATCAAATGTACAACAGAAATACTAAATCAACAATAAGCATAACTTTCAACATGTATACACAAAAAATATTAGAACACCATGAGTCTGAATCAAAGCTTCATATATATTAATTTTAGAACTTCTGTACATGGGTTCTTCTACGCATCTCTCTGCTTCTTCTCCTCTATGCTCTATGCTCAATTGATGATGTTAATGTTACAAATGATACAAGATGAGGGTGTCTATAGTTGGTTTTCCCTCCTATGCTCTAAACTGTCTAATCTGCATTCAAACCTACCTACTTACATTAATTATGCATAAATGCCTTCACCTACTATAGACGAGAGCAACCGCTCAAGATCTATTTACAATATCTAAGTGTGCTTCCTCTTAACTATTACATTAATGTTTCAAAACATTTTAAAAATGTGTGTTGGTGCTTTCTAGCTGTCTTCTGTCTTCGCGCTTGATTGCTGCTTACGATGCTTGCAATGCTCCTGCATCATACTCCCTCGCTTGAACATTTTCATGAACTCATGTTCATGAGCTCTTGCACAGTCTGCCCATGCTTTTGAATGTCTACTTCATTCTCCCAGCTAGCATCTTCAACTAGATGTCCCTTCCACTTGACCAAGTATTCAAAATACTCTTTTCTCCTAGTCCTCTCGCTAACTCTCTTGTCAATTATACTCTCCATCTGTGGCTTTCCAGCTATAGGCATTTGTTTAGCCCACTGAACCTTTGTATGTTCACTGTCTACTCCTTCTTATTTAGATCTTTAAGGGTACAAATCTAAGATATTGAATATTGGTGAAATTCCAGCCCCATCGGGTAGTTCGACCTCATATGCATTTGCCCCAAATTTCTTCATGACTCTGCATGGTCCAATGTTCTTCATATTTAGTTTGTTATATGTTGCCCTTGGGAACCTCTCCTTTCTCAGGTGTGCAAGAATCAGATCACCAACTTCAAACTGAAGTTGTCGCCTGTGTTGATCTTCTTTGCGCTTATACTCTTGGTTCGAGTTCTGCAATCGCTCCTTCACTTGGTTGTGAAGTTATTTCATTGCCTCTGCAAAATCTTCTGCGCAAGCACTCCTAGTTTCATTCTGTTCTGAATCTTTCAATTCAGAAACTCCCCTGGGTTGCATTCCATAAACAACCTGAAATGGACTATGCCCCGTGCTTCTATTGATTGAATCATTGTAAGAAAATTCCTCCTGTGGCAGAATGTGATCCCACTGATTGTGGTGTTCAGTCACTAGGATCCTTAGTAGATCTCCAAAGATTCTATTTAAAACTTCTATTTTCCCATCCATCTGAGGATGATATGCTGAGCTAAATGACAAAATTGTCCCCATATTCTTCCATAAAATCCTCCATAAATGTCCGACGAACTTGGTGTCTTGATCTGAAATGATGCTCCTTGGTAAGCTGTGAAGTCTGACAACTTCTTTGAAAAACAGGTTCACAATGTGAGTTACATCGTTGGTTTTCTGACATGGTATAAAGTGTGCCATTTTAGAAAATATGTCTACCACCACAAAGATTGAATCAAACCCTCTTTTCTTTCTTGGCAGCCCTAACACAAAATCCATGCTCATTGCATCCCATGGCCTCTCTAGTATGGGTAACGGCTAATATAACCTTGTGTTCTGTTTTCTTCCCATTGTGTGTTGACAAATTCTGCATCTGTCCACAAATATTTTGACATATGCTCTCATTCTTGGCCAAAAATATGAGTCGTTCAACTTTGAAAACATCTTATCATGATCGAAGTGTTCACCAATCCTCCACTATGTTTTTACTTCAACATATTCTCCCTCATGGAGAATTTTGGAATACACAGTTGATTGCCTCTGAATAATAATCCATCCTGGATCATATATTCATCCCATTGACTTCTATCTCTGAGAACTGGATTCTTAGATGCCTCATACGCCTCTTTGAAATATGGATTATCTCTGTACATGTCCTTGAGATTATCAAAACCCAATGTCTTGACTCTGAACTCCTGCATAAGCAAACATTTCCTGCTCAAAGCATCGACAACTTTGTTAGCAGTTCCAGAAATATGCTTAGTTACAAAAGTAAAATTTTGCATGTATTCAACCCATTTCTCATGCTTTTGGTTCAATTTTTCATGTTAAGTCACAAATTGTAAAGCATGATTGTCACTGTACAAAATGAACTCTTTAGGAACCAAATAGTGCCTCCACTTCTTTAGTGCCTGTATGACCGCATAAAATTCCTTATCATACGTGGAGTACTTCACTTTTGCTTCATTTAGTTTCTCACTGAAGTACATGATTGGTCTATCATCCTGGCTTAAGACTGCTCCTATGGAAAATCCACTAGCGTCACACTTGACCTGAAACGTCTTGCTAAAATCTGGCAACACCAGAATTGGTTGTTCAGTAATCTTTTTCTTTAACAAATTGAAGATTTTCTCTGCTTCTTCTGTCCAGTGAAAATATTTATGTCTTTTCTTCACTGTGTCCATCATCGTTGCACTAATTCCACTAAAATTCCTGATGAATTTCCTGTAGAAACTAGCCAATCCATGAAATCTTCTAACTTCAAAGATACTCTTTGGCGATGGCCAATTCTTAATCACCTCCACTTTATCTGGATCCATTTTCAACTTATCTGCAGAAATAACAAACCCCAAATAAATGAGCTATGTCTTCATGAATGAGGATTTCTTCATATTTATCAGCAGCTTCTCTTGTTGTAGCCTCTCCATCACTGTAGCCAAATGCTTCAAGTGCTCTGTTTTTGTTCTACTAAAAATCAGTATGTCATCAAAGTACACAATGGCGAATTTTCCAATGAACTCCTTCAAGACTTCATTCATCAATCTCATGAAAGTACTGGGTGCGTTCGTTAAGTCAAATGGCATAACAAGCCATTCATACAACCCCTCATTTGTCTTGAATGTTGTCTTCCATTCATCACCTTCTCTCATACGAATCTGATAATATCCACTCTTCAAATCAATCTTCGAAAAAAAATTCACTCCACTCAAGCAATCCATCAAATCATCCATTCTTGGCAATGGAAATCTGTACCTGATGGTAATCTTGTTAATTTCCCTTGAGTCTGTACACATTCTCCAGCCTCCATATTTTTTTGGACTGAGCACTATTGGAACAACACATGGACTCAAGCTTTCCCTAACCAATCCTTTGTCCATTAAGTCCTGGACCTGTCTTTTGACCTCCTCATTCTCCTGCGGCGTCAACCTGTACACTGCTTTATTTGGTAAACTAGCTCCAGGTATAAGATCGATATGATGACTTATACTTCTAATAGGTGGCAATGAACGAGGTAGTTCGTCCACTACTATATCAGCAAATTCTTCTAGTAGTTGTTGGATTTCCTCTGGTAAATCATCCACTCTTGTGCTGGTCAAAACAATTCTAGGCTTTCTTACCACAATGAATTGTGTATCTTCCTTCTTCTTAACCTCCTTAAGAAGTTCCTTCCCACTCATGAGAATTACATTGTTGATTACCTCTGTTGCGACTTCTTTATCCTTGATTGGCAACAACATGTGAGTTCTCCCATTTTTCTCCAGGGTGTATGTGTTCTTTCTCCCATCATGAATCACATTCCTATCATATTGCCATGGTCTACCCAGCAATAGATGACAAACATCCATGGGAATGACATCACATAGTATTTCATCCTTATATCCTCCTATTTTAATTTCAACTAAACATTGCTTAGTGACATTTACCTGATGTCCTTTTTGTAGCCACGAAACTCTGTATGGGTTTGGATGTTCAATAGTCTCCAACTCCAGCTTTTCTACCATCTCTGTAGAAACGAGATTGTTTGTGCTACCACTATCCATGATGACCTTGCATACCCTGTCTTTGGTCTTGCAAGTAGTCCGAAAAAGTCTGTTCCTTTGGACTGGATTTTCTACTTCCTTCTCTAGTGTTAAGAGAACTTTCCTCATCATCAGTGATCTCCCACCTTCAGCATCTTCTGCCTCAACATTCCATCTTTGTGCTTCAGAAATGTGAGTTTCACCACCTTCTTTCTTCTTATATGGACATTCATAAGACTTATGCCCATTATTTCTGCATGTGAAACATTTTACTACTCCACCTCTGCCTCTTCCTCTTCCTCTAGCGTGAGGAAAAGTGTTATTATCAGCATACTGTCCTCTATGTTCAGCATACTTCCCTCTTTGTGATCTTCCACCTCTCTCAGTTTGAGGTTGAGGTTTCTTCCACTCTTCCTTAGGTTTCTGATTCCTATCTTGGACAAATGTCTTGCCTCTAGGATGACTCCTGCCTCAGCCTCTCTGGCTTTGCTTTCGGCTCAGCTTCTCTTCAGCCTTTAGAGCCATCTGATAAGCATCTTCCACCGTTCAGATGGTCATCATGCTCATCTCATCTTGAATGTCATATCGCAGACCATTCATGTACCTGGAAACCTTTTCATCATCGCTTTCCCGATGACCTTCTCTGATGTTTAGCCTGTAGAATTCTTCAATGTACCCCTTCACTGACATCAACTTCTGTCTCAAATTCTGCATTCTTCGAAACAAAGTAATTTGATAATCCTTGGGTATGAATTTTTATTTCATCTTCACAGTTATTCTATCCCAACTCTTGATTTTATTCTTGCCTTTGCAGCATCGGTCAACTTGTAGTTCATCCCACCACAATTTTGCATGCTCTTTAAGTCTTGTGACAACATATTTAACCTTCTTGTCTTCCTCGACATCTTCATAGTCAAAATACTTATCTAGAGCTCTAATCCAATCTAGAATCTCTTCAACATCCAGGTTTCCCTCATATACTGGAATGTCCATTTTTTCTCTAGCACCTATCCTTGTAACAACCCTGAATAGGCGTTCTTCTACTGCATCTTCGGCTGCAACTTCTTCTCCTCCATGTCCAGCTTCATCTTCACTTTCAGACTCACTGATTTCTCCAGCACCAACTGCGTGCCTCTGTGTTGTCTCCATGGAATCCATCATGGCACGTAGTTCATGCATCTCTCTTGCCCCTGGTAGCTAAGGTAATTGTCTACCCCTTCTTCTTGGCATTTCCCTTTCCTCTGGTGAATCGGGTGTTTTCTTGTCTCTTCTTCTCGGCGGCATGGCTGCAAATATTTCTTGCTCCCTCTGTCTAAAATATACAAACAGAGAAGGGCTCTGATACCAGATGGTGTAGACCCCTCCCCAGAACTACAGGTCGGGATCCGCACAGGATCTTTTCCTTTCGGCCCGAGAGCTCGATTGGCTCTTCTATTTTCCTTTCGGGAAATCTACCCACAACAACACCTTGAGAAAATTTCTCTCTTATTTCGGGATATCGTCTTTCGCGAATTCGGGAGTTGCGATGTCATGCAACTCTTCCCCTTGACTCCTGAACTTTTGATTCCCAATTTGCCGAAATACAAATGTCTTGGTCCCCCTTTTCTCTTCGCGATTTCGGGGTTTCAACCACCAAAATGCGCTTTTACTATACCCTCAAGATTCCCGAACCTCCGAATCCCAAAATTCCGAAACTCTAAGGTTTCTCTTTCAAGGAGATCAATGGCTGTGAACTCTCCCTTGATCCAACGATCAGTGCAATTTTGCGTACTGGGAATTCAATATGCTAACACTTGAATTCTTTGTCCTCTCCACCTTCCGATCTCTGAAGTTCCAAAATACCGAAACGATACTTCTCCTTGTTGTTTTCCACAAACCTTGAAAAGAAGCCTCTTGTCCTTCCATGTGTCGCCTCCCCTTTGTTTCAGGTTTTTTCCCCTGTTGGGTCCTGATCTCTCTCCCTCGAGACTTCTGAAACTCCAAACTCCAAAGTTCCGAAAAACTGGCTTTCCCACACGAAAACCTCCTTTTTGCGTTTCAGGGATTTGTTTAGCCAAGGATTTTGGCTTACACTTCGGACTTTCGAATCTCGCAATGCCGAAATGGTTGACGACCTGAACATATCAAAATCAATGGCCCACGTTGACTCTGGCTTTTGAAGGGAGGATCTATCCAATGCTTAACTCCCCTGCAACTTCCCTAGATCCTACCGTCCTCTCTATTTCAGGGATTCTCCTTGGAGAACCTCGACCGTCCAATCTCTTCTTCAAAGAACCTCTACTTTGAGTCACCTCAGCAGTCCTCTTCACTTTGACCTTGGCCTCTCCACAATGACCAGCCTCCTCTCCTTCTCTTCAACACTTGAAGGTGTTAATTCTCATGAGTTTTCTTTCTCCAACTCAAATCTCCTAAGAGATTTCTACACGCACTCCTTGCGGCACTTCTTCAAATATTCCTAAATATTTGAATCTCTTGACTCTATGCAACTCTTCACGACAGTAGTCTTCAATCCTCTCTTTAGGTTGGTGAGTTATGAACTTCCAACCAGCCTACGCACACCTTGCATGGATTTTGTGCCTGACTTTCACTTATGCGGAAGATGAGAACAACAGTATCCCTCGACGCACTCCTTATGGACGTTTCACTGCACTCCTTGCAGGAAATCTTTCTCAGATAGAGAAACAATTGAAACTCGTTTCCTTACTCTCTCATACTTCAAACACTTAACATGAAATCATTTATACATAGCATAAAAGAAAATGTACAACAGAAAGAGTAAAACAACTATAAGCATAACATTCAACATGTATACACAGAAAGTATTAGAACACCATGAGTCTGAATCAAAGCTTCTTATATATTAATTTCAGAACTTTCGTACATGGGTTCTTCTACACAGCTCTCTGCTTCTTCTCCTCTATGCTCTATGCTCAATTGATGATGTTAATGTTACAAATGATACAAGATGAGGGTGTCTATAGTCGGTTTTCCCTCCTATGCTCTAAACTGTCTAATCTGCATTCAAACCTACCTACTTACATTAATTATGCATAAATGCCTTCACCTACTACAGATGAGAGCAACCACTCAAGATCTGTTTAAAATATCTAAGTGTGCTTCCTCTTAACTATTACATTAATGTTTCAAAACATTTTAAAAATGTGCGTTGGAGCTTTCCAGCTGTCTTTCGTCTTCGCGCTTGCTTGTTGCTTACGATGCTTGCGATGCTCCTACATCAGCTTGCTAAGTGGTCATGGACATTGAGATCCCTAGCCTGGTTTTCTACATGCATAGAGCCTATTATAAGGAGTGTATTGACCTCGTGAATTCAATGGTTATGGTTCTCTTCCCATCCAAATTATAGAGATCTCTAAGATTTTAAGATTTTTCCATGTCTCTGAAAGATGAAATCCCTTCAAGCAACCAAGTGGTCTGCTTGGATCAAAAATGAACAATAATCCCATCTAGTCCATTGCATCCCCAACATTGCAAATTATGCCCTTCTAATTTATATATGCTCTGCAAGGATTACATTAATCTATCTCGCAAGAGAGAAGTTGTTGCTATTACATTCTTTTCGAGGAGCTCACAGGAGAGGTAAGATTCAGTACAAGAGCAGAGAAGATCCCCTTGGAAATCGAGGTTAGAAAGCTAAGAAGAGCCAACACACTTGTAAGAATAATGAACTTCAATATGAGAAACTTGATTGCGTATGGTAAAAATGAATCTATCCACTACATATAACAAATTAGATGAAACGTTGTGTACCTTCCTTCTTCGTTGGTTGTTTGTTTGTTTTCTTTTATTTCCCCCCTTTATTTTGTTGATCGCTTGCCACTGTATGCTATGCCCATTTTTGTGTGATCCGGTCATGTTGTGATCAATGAGTAAAGGAGGAGAAAAGACGCAATGGATGTAAGTAAAGACGACAAGTAAAGAGACAAGTAAATATTGAGTGTTATAGGAAGGGGGGGAGATAGAGGGAAGGGCGAGTAGAGATATATAAAGAGATAAATGGGGGGAGAGCAGAGGAGAGATACGGAGGGGGATATAGTGAGTGGAAAATGGAAGGGGATACAAAGTGAGGGGGAGGGAGGGATAGAGATAACAATATTAGAGGAAACCTTTAGAGTGAGATGCATAGATAGAGGGATAGCGTAGAGAGAGAGGGAGGAGGGAAAGAAGGGGAGGGAGGGAGTGATCCAGGAAGAGCAGAAGAGAGGTGGAGAGTGATATGGAGAGAGATACAGAGAGAGAGGTAGAATGAGAAAGAGAGAAAGAGGGGCATAGAGAGAGAAATAATGAGACTAACAACAAAGAGAGAGAGAGGGGGTTTATAGGGAGAGGGAGGGACAAAGGGGAAGAGGAGAGAGAGAGAGAGAGAGACAGAGTAGGCTAGAAGGAATGGGGGGAGAGGGAGGGGAAAGAGAGAGCGAGGGAGAGAGAGAGTAGGGGAGAGAGGGAGGTAGAGAGATAGATGGAGGGAGAGAGGGAAAGAGTCAAAGAGGGGAGCTATAGAGAGAGAGTGGATGCGAGGGTGTGAGGCATTGTGAGCCAAGGTATAGGTCTAGGTCTAGGTCTTGACATGCCTTGTGAGGTCTATGTCAAGGGAATTTCTTGCCTTACCATTTCTTTCCTTACAATGTAATAAACTCGCTTGTGTGTGAGAGTGTGAGAGGGAGAGAGAGGAAGACAAAGAGGGGAGGTAGAGAGTGAGTATTTTAGGGTGCGGGAGGGAGAGAGAGTAGGAAAAAGAGGGCAGGTAGAGAGTGAGTGTGTTAGAGTGAGGGAGGGAGAGAGAGAGAGGAAGACATAGAGGGTGGATAGAAATTTTGTGTGTGTGTGTGTGCGTGTGTGTGTGTGTGAGAGAGAGAGAGAGAGGAAGACAAAGAGGGGAAGTTGTAAGGTAGCTAGAGAGGTAGTGGGGGGGCCCAGAGGGCCCATAGTGATAATAGTGGAGGTCATTCAATGTAAGGTGGACTAGGTCCACTATATTATTAAATAAGGCCCACTATGGTAGTTAGATATAATAAATGGGTA
>SNQJ01S0000886.1:1243285-1259141 GCA_010110895.2 Picea sitchensis | reverse complement strand
AAAGAGAGTGAGTGATACAAAGAGAGAGAGAAATATAGAGACAGGGGTAGAGAGAGAGGGGTAGATGTAGGAAATATAAAGGAGAGATAGTGCGAGGGAGGGGGAGAGAGAGAGTGTGTGAGAGTGTGAGAGGAGGAGAGAGAAAATCAAATAGGGGTAGAGAGAGAGTGTGAGAGGGAGGGATAGGGAGACATAGAGGGGGGGGTAGATAGAGGGAAAATGAGAGGGAGGGAAGCAAAGAGGGATACATAGAAGGGGGGTTAGAGAGAGAGTGAGAGGATGGGAGGGTACAGAGGGAGACAAAGAGGGGAAATAGAGAGATAAAGAGGGGAAGAGAGAGAGAGAGAGAGAGAGAGAGAGAGAGAGACAAACAACGAGGAGAAAGAGAAATATAAAGGGTGGGATAGAGGTTGAAGAGAGAGGGATATGTAATAGGGGAGGGAGTGACAAAGCTGTAGAGGGAGAAATATAGAGAGAGAGTGGAATAGAAAGGGATAGAGAGGGAATGGGTGTGAGATTCTGAGGCATGTCAATGAAATTTCTATGTCGAGGTCTTCTTGTGCCTTGTGATGTATAAGTGTTTCCATGTCTAGGTCTTACCATGTATACGAGTCTGAGGGAGAGAGAGAGAGAGAGGTGAGGGGGTAAAGAGGGAGACAGAGAGGGGGGTAGATGTAGGAGAGAGAGAGAGAGAGTTATTTGTATGAGCGCATCAAGATTCCTATAGAATGAGGGCATTCCTATAGCAGGCATGCCTTCCTAGAGTGTGTGTGCACTCTTAAGAATGCATACCTGTTCTTTTGAATTAATTTTTTTTTCGGCGGGATTGACAATGTGTACATTGACTTGGTTGGCTCAGATTTAGGTTCGGGATGACAAACCTAGTGGTTTGGTCTGCAAATTGATTAAAACCTAGTGGTTCTATAGGATAAACAATCTAGTTGTTGACGAAACTATAAAGCCTCTTATTCAGATTCCAAATATATAATTTTTTTTTTTTAAATTAACATTGTTTACTAATTTTAATCTATTTTTTTCTTTGCATATATCAAAATCGTAGAATACATACCTCTCTTGTTTCTTGTTTCTGCTATATTTTTGTCATCTTCATAATTTCTCGAATGGGTTATATGTGTCAGTAGAAGAGACCAATGCCTACGATCTAAAAAACAAATAAAAATTGATCATGTTAAGATCCTCTTAGCCTGCATGAACAAAAGACGTTGTAATTTCAGGGACATGTTCAAATTGATAGATTTTATATACCACTGTTACGAAAAATCAAGTTTGACATAGTTATTCACAAACTCTATGAATGAAAGTTGTATATTTGAAAAGATAATTCAATTTCCTACGTTTTATATTCTTACACCATATTTAAATTCATTGTAAAAGTACCTTAGATAATCCCTCCAAGTTAACATATTGTTGTTTTTCCAGGTTTGCATTGCCATTAACTCGTCATGAGAGACAATCATTAGCTTGCACTCACCCGAATATGCTTGTGTTTCTTGGGAACCATACTTGATAATGGAAAGCACCACTTGATTCCCCCTACACTTCTGCAAAAATGGAAGCCACAAAGCTTGGCCTGTTCGTGGAGTTGGCCCAATGATTTTTCATACATTTTTTATAATAGTTTTAATACTATTGCATGCACAACAGGTCTAGCTATATTGCATACAAAACAGGTCTCGCTATTATAGATACCATCAACAATTGATGACACAAAAAAAAAAAAAAAAATTCAACTACTTTGAAGATATTTGATTAAATTTTACCTTTCCTTTCCTTTCCATTCCAAATACTCTGTAAGAGGCAATGGTGGACAATGAGGGATATGAGCGATGCAACTCCCTCATCATTCAACTTAATATATATCTCATTCAACTTAAGATATCTCTCGCTCTCATGAAGATTTTACAATGATTTTGATGTCCCCTACCATGATCGCCCATGCTATAACCACCACCACCGCTTGCTACATCCAAAAGCGATGGAAATTGCCAAAGCAAAAAAAATAGGAAAGGTATAGTTTCAACTTTTTTTTTCAAGGTTTTAGATTGCTTCATAAACTACTAAAATTGTTTAAAGCATAAGAAACTATGCTTTTAGATTTTTGAAGTGTATAAAGTATCTACCCATCTTTTTTTTCAATTTAGGAGCATANCAGGGAAAAAACCTCGTCTTCTTAGGATGTTAAGCAAGCTCCAACTTCTTTACATCTCATCTTTTATGAGCACCAACTCACAGAGGCTACAACCTCTGATTACCAGCACCAACTGGCTGAGAGCACCAACTCCCACAGTATCCTAGCACCCACTAGGTGGAAGCACCGACTTCCTTTTTACTTCAGCACCAACTGAGTGAAGGCACCAACCTTCAGATTCTACAAGCACCCACTTGCAGAGAGAGACATAAGTCTCCCTAACACCACCCTACCACCCTTATTTGCCAAAATAAATATTGCTCAAATCAACTTGTTCATTCTAATATAGCTTGCTTACCCTTTCTGCTGATCTACACTGTATTCTTCAATGTCTCTGATCTGCTACTCTACTTCACTATCCTCTGCAGCCCATTCTCAGCTTCTTCTCCTATCACGCAGATTCTCCTCTTCCTTTTCTTGCCTCAGAGCTCTCTCTCTCTCTCACTTCAACAACTACTCCAATCTCTGTCTCATCGCATTATATTGTTTTTGCACATGCAGAGATTTTCCTTGCTTTACTCAATTCCAACTGCAGTTTCCTTTTTCAATCTTTCTTCTACTTTTCACATGCCAGCGTTCTCCCTGATTTTCTGAACTGGCTCTTTGCATGCCTCCTCTACACATGCCACATCATGCAACACTGTGCTCTTTCTGTCTTAACAGACAGTCTATTTTTAGACTGAAAGTCCTGCCACCGTCCAGAGTAATTAGAGAAACACAACTGCCAAAAACCTCCAGACTTGTCAATGCAAATAAAAGACCCCCGCAAACCCTGGATTTAGACCATCCTCTTCCTAACTCGGAATATTCTACTCTTCTTGGGTTTGCATTAAACCCAGGGATAACACTGATCACTGACCTAGCAATGTTAGGCTGCGTTGGTTGTGCATTATAACCATTTGACGTTGGCCACACCAATCGCATTGTGAAGGGCATCATTCGTGCGTCTCTTGAAAAATCGAATGGTAACCCAAGGCAGCTTTTTAATGGTTTCTTGATGCTGCTGCTAGTCATGGCCGTGGCTAAGGGAGAGCCAACGGGAAATAGACGTATCCTTCTTGATTTTATCAGCAAGGATCCCCATGGGCGAAGGCTGAACTGGAATGCCAATTGGGTCGTCTCACGGAGCTCAGAGTTCTTTCCCTGAGATCAAAGTTGTTGAACGGTCCTCTGCCTTCAGATCTTGCAAATGCCAAGTGATTCGAGAAGCATCTATATTCAGCATGCTTTCTGGTCCATTGCCTCTGTTTCTGTTTTAATGGGGGCGCTTGAATCGACTGGATCTTTCCTTCAAACGTTTCAATGGGTTCATTCCCTTTTTTTCTTTGAATAACCTAACGCATTTCAATGGGTTTATTCTTTTTTTTTTCTTGAATAACCTAAACGCATCTTAGCGGTATCCTCTTGTAGAACAATTCGTTGAGTGGAACCCAATCTCAACATTTCGCTGAGTGGAACCCAATATCAACATCCCCAATTGGATATTGCTCTGTCATCATCTAACTTCTTCTGCCAGTTCTCTTGTGCGTGCTCCATTACCAACAGATTGCCATCAATGACAACCTTGACAGTCTGCGTCATCTCTGCTATAGCCATATTTCCAACAGTATTGACCTCATGAATTCAATGGTTATGGTTCTCTTCCCATCCAAATTATAGAGAACTCCAAGATTTTAATATTTTTTCCATGTCTCTGAAAGATGAAATCCCTTCGAGCAACCAAGTGGTCTTCTTAAATCGAAAAAGAATAATGAACCCATCTAGTCCATTGCATCCCCAACATTGCAAATTATGTCCTTCTAATTTACAGATGCTCTGTAAGGATTACATTAATCTGTCTCGCAAGAGAGAAGTTGTTGCTATTACATTCTTTTCAAGGAGCTCGCAGTAGAGGCGAGCTTCAGTACAAGAGCAAAGAAGATCCCCTTGGAATTCGAGGTTAGAAAGCTAAGAAGAGCCAACACACTTGTAAGAATAATGAACTTCAATATGAGAAACCTGATTGGGTATGGTAAAACCGAATCTATCCAATACATATAACAAATTAGATGGAATGTTGCGTACCTTCCTTCTTCATTGGTTGTTTGTTTGTTTTCCTTTATTTCCCCCCTTTATTCTGTTGATCTCTTGCCACTGTATGTTATGCCCATTTTTGTGTGATCCGGTCATGTTGTGATCAATGAGTAAAGGAGGAGAAAATATGCAATGGATGTAAGTAAAGATGATAAGTAAAGAGACAAGTAAATATTGAGTGTTATAGGAAGGGGGGAGATAGAGGGAAGGGTGGGTAGAGAGATATAAAGAGAGAAATGGGGGGAGAGAAGAGGAGAGAGACGGAGGGGGATATAGTGAGTGGAAAAAGGAGGGGGATACAAAGTGAGGGTGAGGGAGGGAAAGAGATAACAATATTAGAGGAAAGATTTAGAGTGAGATGCATAGATAGAGGGATAGGGTAGAGAGAGAGGGAGGAGGTAAAGAAGGGGAGGGAGGGAGTGATCCAGGAAGAGCATAAGAGAGGTCGAGAGTGATATGTCGAGAGATAGAGAGAGAGGTAGAATGATAAAGAGAGAAAGAGGGGCATAGAGAGAGAAAGAATGAGACTAACAACAAGGAGAGAGAGGGGGGGGGTGTATAGGGAGAGGGAAGGACAAAGGGGAAGAGAAGAGAGAGAGAGAGAGAGAGAGAGAGAGAGAGAGAGAGAGTAGGCTGGAAGGAATGGGGGGAGAGAGAGGGGAAGAGAGAGGGAGGGAGAGAGAAAGTAGGGGGAGAGAGGGAGGTAGAGAGATAGATGGAGGGAGAGAGGGAAAGAGTCGAAGAGGGGAGATATAGAGAGAGAGTGGATGCGAGGGTGTGAGGCATTGTGAGCCAAGGTATAGGTCTAGTTCTAGGTCTTGACATGCCTTGCGAGGTCTAAGTCAAGGGAATTTCTTGCCTTACCATTTCTTTCCTTACAATGTAATAAACTCGCTTGTGTGTGAGAGTGTGAGAGGGAGAGAGAGGAAGACAAAGAGGGGAAGTAGAGTGTGAGTATTTTAGAGTGCGGGAGGGAGAGAGAGTAGGAAAAAGAGGGGAGGTAGAGAGTGAGTGTGCTAGAGTGAGGGAGGGAGAGAGAGAGAGGGGAGGAGTGAGATGTGCTAGAGGAGGGAGGAGAGAGAGAGAGAAGACACAGAGGGTGGATAGAAATTTATTTTTTTTTTTTTTTTTTTTTTTTGTGTGTGTGTGTGTGTGAGAGAGAGAGAGAGAGAGAGAGAGAGAGAGAGGGGAAGTAGAGAGCGATTGTGTTAGGCGTGGGGGATAAAGAGGAAGACATATAGGGGGCATAGAATGTGTGTGTGTTAGAGAGAGAAAGGAATATAAGGGAAGTAGAGAGAGTGAGTGAGACAAAGAGAGAGAGAGGAATATAGAGAGGGGTGTAGAGAGAGAGGTAAATATAGGAAAGAGGGGTATATGTAGGAAATATAGAGGATAGATAGTGCAAGGGAGGGGGGTAGAGAGAGTGTGTGAGAGTGTGAGAGGAGGAGAGAGAAAATCAAATAGGGGTAGAGACAGAGTGTGAGAGGGAGGGAGAGGGGGACCTAGAGGGGGTGTAGAGAGAGGGAAAATGAAAGGGAGGGAAGCAAAGAGGGATACATAGAAGTGGGTTTAGAGAGAGAATGAGAGGAAGGGAGGGTATAGAGGGAGACAAAGAGGGGAAATAAAGAGATAAAGAGGGGCAAAGAGAGAGAGAGAGAGAGAGAGAGAGAGAGAGAGAGAGAGAGAGACTGAGAAAAAAAATGAGGAGAAAGAGAAATATAAAGGGTGGGATAGAGGTTGAAGAGAGAGGGATATGTAATAGGGGAGGAAGTGACAAAGTGGTAGAGGGAGAAATAAATAGAGAGAGTGGAAGAGGGGGGGATAGAGAGGGAATGGGTATGAGATTCTAAGGCATGTCAATGAAAGTTCTATGTCTAGGTGTTCTTGTGCCTTGTGATGTCTAAGTGTTGCCATGTCTAAGTCTTACCATGTATACGAGTGTGAGGGAGAGAGAGAGAGAGAGGTGAGGGGATAAAGAGGGAGACAGAGAGGGGTGTAGATGTAGGAGAGAGAGAGAGAGAGAGAGAATTATCTGTACGAGTGCATTCATATTCCTATAGAATGAGTGCATTCCTATAGCAAGTGCACCTTCCTAGAGTGTGTGGTGTGTGTTCACTCTCAAGAATGCATGCCTGTTCTTTTGAATTAATTTTTTTTTGGGCAGGATTGACAATGTGTACATTGACTTGGTTGGCTCAGATTTAGGTTCGGGATGACAAACCTAGTAGTTTGGTCTGCAAATTGATAAAAACCTAGTGGTTCTATAGGATAAACAATCCAATTGTTGACGAAACTATAAAGTCTCTTATTTAGATTCCCAATATATAATTTTATTTTTTTTAAATTAACAATGTTTACTAATTTTAATCTATTTTTTTCTTTGCATATATCAAAATCGTAGAATACATACCTCTCTTGTTTTTTGTTTCTGCTATAATTTTTGTCATCTTCATAATTTCTCGAATGGGTTATATGCGGCGGTAGAAGAGACCAATGCCTACGATCTAAAAAAAAAAAAAATGATCATGTTAAGACCCTCTTAACCTGCACGAACAAAAGACGTTGTAATTTCAGGGACATGTTGAATTTCATAGATTTTATATACCATTGTTACGAAAAATCAAGTTTGATATAGTTATTCACAAACTCTATGAATGAAAGTTGTATATTTGAAAAGATAATTCAATTTCCTACGTTTGATCTTCTTACACCATATTTAAATTCATTGTAAAAGTACCTTGGATAATCCCTCCCAGTTAACATATTGTTGTTTTTCTAGGTTTGCATTGCCATTAATTCATCATGAGAGACAATCATTAGCTTGCACTCACCCGAATATGCTTGTGTTTCTTGGGAACGATACTTGATAATGGAAAGCACCACTTGATTCCCCCCACACTTCTGCAAAAATGGAAGCCACAAAGCTTGGCCTGTTTGTGGAGTTGACCCAATGATTTTTCATACATTTTTTATAATAGTTTTAATAATATTGTGTGCACAACAGGTCTAGCTATATTGCATGCAAAACAGGTCTAGATATTGTAGATACCATCAACAATTGATGACACAAAAAAATATATATATTTTCAACTACTTTGAAGATATTTGACTAAATTTTACCTTTCCTTTCTATTCCAAATACTCTGTAACAGGCAATGGTTGACAATGAGGGATATGAGCGATGCAACTCCCTCATCATTCAACTTAAGATATCTCTCGCTCTCACAAAGATTTTACAACGATTTTGATGTCCCCTCCCATGATCGCCCATGCTATCACCACCACCACCGCTTGCTACATCCAAAAGTGATGGAAATTGCCAAAGCAAAAAAAATAGGGAAGGTATAGTTTCAACTTTTTTTTCAAGGTTTTAGATTGCTTCATAAACTACTAAAATTGTTTAAAGCATAAGAAACTATGCTTTTAGATTTTTGAAGTGTATAAAGTATCTACCCATCTTTTTTTACAATTTAGGAGCATAGAAACTTGTCTAAAAATAATTAGTTTTTAGTTTCTAATCATTTATATTTAAAGTTTAATTAATAATGTCTTAATTATATTAATTATTGATTCATTCATGTTAATTATGTTACATTAATGATGCTACATTATAGTTAACCATTATACATTATTAAAGTTAATAATGATGACACATTAAAGTTAATAATGTTAAATTAAATATGTAGGTACCCACTTAATTAATATTGTTACAATAATGCTATATTGATAAGAAGAATGTCAATATTGTTACATAAATATAATGTTAATAATGTTACATTAATGTTAATTGTACACTAATGTTAATAATGTTACATTAATGATGGTGCATTAAAGTTAATAATGTTACATAAATACCATGTTAATTGATATTGATGAAACAATAAATACAATCGTAGAGGAAACAATGAATTTAAATCTTCATAGCACAAATACACATCATTGCATTTAAATATTCATAGTGGTAATAAACATGTTTAATTATAGAGTTGAATATAATTAATTTGATATTGATTTGATGAATAGTTTATTCTTAAAGTGTATCAAGTTTTGGTGAATAGTTTATTCTTAAACGAAAATTTAACACATTAAATTTTGATATGGCTCAATCCATTCAAATTATTCATCCTTTTTACATTTAAAATGTCGCAATATGGCTTAATATTGATGCTTATCTATTAATTTATGAAAGTCAAACACAATCTCTTGGATTTTTACTCTTTATTTTAATGTCATCCTCTTGGATGTCACAAATATTCATGTTAACCTGATCGTATTATTTTTTAGAACAAAATGAAAGAAGAGATATTACAATGAAATAAACATAAATATTGCGAGAAAAAGAGAAATACAGTAACACATGATTTGTATTAATGAAATAAATGTACAGAGACTGTGAAAATACATAGTGAAAGACTCGCTAGAATGGTGGTAGCTTATCTCTCAGAAGAGATGTGACGGCTACTCGGAGTCGCAAGAAGATGATTGTTACAGTGAGGCTCCAGATTCCTTTTTAACATAAGTAAAATCCAAAACCGTAACCCCGGAAGATGAAATTCCAAAAGGTTTGCGGGCCTAGATGGGGGTAGTCGATACATCGACTTCTCGGGGGTGTAACTTTTGCATACGATCTCTGTTTGGGGTGTTCGATACACTGTTGGAAAGGACTAGCCGAGAAGAAGGATTTTCGAATGGCCCAGGCATGCGCCCAACGCAGTGTCCTCGAAACCAAATCCCCCAAAACCGTCGTTTAGGGCCTCAAAACAGCCCCGAACATTTGGAACTCAAAACACTGTCCAAAAAATTCCAAGGTGGAAAATTGTTTTTCAATCTAGTGGAATAGGTGGGTGGCCACCGATGTCCACTTGGATCAATTGTCCCTCCTTAGGAAGAAATGGTATCCATTGGGTTGAGTTTCTGGGGGAGAGGGGAAGCATTTGTTGAACTTGAACCTTGGTGATCTACTTGCCTTGTTGGAGAAGTCGCGTTGCTTAGCTTGTTGAACATTGTCATGAACCTGTTGATGGCGGGGTTGGACCATAACCAGTCGGGCTACCTGAGATGACTGTGTGCAGAAGGAATCTTTGGGCTTTGCTACAATCTTGTCAACTTGCTTTTGTTGGACAGAGGGTGTTTGGACCGAGGTTGCAGTGGTTGTAGTGTTCTTTTGTTCACCTTTTGAAAATTTTGTGAAGAGGATTAATTTTGTAGTATGAGATACTACCTTGTGGTACTATTTAGGTGGGACAGTAGTTGGAACTACCTCTAGTATTCTATAGAGATGACCCCCCAGAGTAACAATGACACTACGAGGTCGAGACTCATAAACAACATGGCGCTTCCACATATATGGTTGGACCAAAAGAACATCACAGGCATCCACCCTGGCAACATCACATAATACCTCATCCCTGAAGAGTTGGATGTCGTGTGACAATCAACACTATTGGCTGAGACAGAGATCTCGTACCTGGCGAAGCCACCCGATGTTGTATGGTTTTGGGTGTGGTGTTGTCGACAATCCAAACTGTTTGACGACCTCTTCCGAGATGAGGTTCTTATGGCTTCAACTATCAAGAATGAAATGCAATGGGGTCCTATGCACTCACATCTATGAATGGAAGAGGTGCTCCCCCCACTTCAAGATCTGTTGGTTCTTCTAGCTGAACTATTGCGGTCGCGATAGTAGCAGTGGGGTCTGCGTCAATGATCTGTCTCTTCCCATTATTTTCTGAATCAGGGTTCGACACCTTGTCTTTGATCTCAACCACCAATGACTATTTTGAGCAACATTCATCCGTGTTTTTCCAGGGGATTTTGTGGAAATCGCATCAATTTCCAGTGTACTTCTTCATCTTTATGTTACCCTTCTTTTCTTGTGGCTTGGAAGAGTTTTGGAGAGGTTGTCTATTACGGACGTCTTTATCATACTTCGGTTGTTGCGGATTTGCAGACCCGAACTACCGCTTGTTCTGGTGCTTAAATTTATGATCTATTTTAACAACACATCGGTAAGCATCACCCAGTGATGAGATGTCCAAAAAAACCATTTCAGTTTGGATGTATATGTGTAGAGCCCCACTGTATTTCAGAACAAAATGTTTGTCGGAGTATTTCATACCCAAATTGGTGTTGCAGTTATGGAAGGTATTGGTGAACTCCAACACTGCTTAGCCCCTCTCTTAACGCAATGTGGTCCATCACATGCATCGGTCGTCATAGTTACCAATGTGGTAATATTGTTCCTTGACCGCATCCACAAAAAACTCCCAGGTGCGCTCGACCCCATATATCCCAGAATCCTCTGTGGAACTTTTCTCCCACTAAGTTTCCCACCAATGTTTGACATCGGGGAGAGCCTTAAGGAGTGTGAAGGTGATATTTTCCTTGTCGGAGATATCATGAACAGAGAAATAACCTTCTAGTAGGTTTAACCATTTTTCTAGGGCATCTACATCTATCTGTCCTTCAAATACGGGAAAGTCAAAATAAACTTGTACCTTGAAAGGCAAGGTTCCTCCAAAGTGGTCGCTCGATGAATATGTTTCTGCTGCGATCGCTAGGCGTTGAAGGATGTGGGAAAAATTCTCCATCATTTCGTCCCTCCGTCGTGTGAGAGCTTTCTCAAGCAATAGATTAATAAAATATTATGCTCCGTCGTTTTTATTTTTTTCCGCCATGGAGGGTTTCTTGGGTGTACGAGAGAGATTTCCTTCAAGAGAGACAAGTCCGAGACCCAACTTGCTACACTCGAACCTCGTCGGGGACATGCACTGAAAAACGATCAAGAGAAGCTTGCCTTGATATCATTGATCTGGATTATTTTTGAGAACAAAATGAAAGAAGAGATATTAAAATGAAATACACATAAATATTTCCAGAAACGGAGAAATAAAGTAATACATGATTTCTATCAATGAAAGAAATGTACAGAGACTGTAAAATACAGAGTGAAAGACTCGCTATAATGGTGGTAGCTTATCTTTGAGAAGAGATGTGACGGATACCCGTATTTGCAGAAAGACGATTATTACAATGAGGCTCCAAAGGCATTTTTAACATAAGTAAAATCCAAAACCCTAACCCCTGAAGATGAAAATCCAAAAGGTTTGTGGGCCCCGATGCGGGTAGTCGATACGTCAACTTCCCGGGGACGTAACTTTGGCATACGATCTTCGTTTGGGGTGCTCGATGCACCGTTGGAAAGGTATAACCGAGAAGAAATATTTTCGACCGATCGAGGCTGATTTCTTCGGTAGTCGCCTCATCCCCAAATCCCCAAAAAAAGGCATTTAGGGACTCAAAACGACCCCGGAAGTTTGGAACGCAAAAAACTGTCGAAAAACTAGCAAGGTGGAAAATTGCTTTTCGAGCCAGTGGAGTAGGTGGGTGGCCACCGATATCCACCTGGATCACATCCTCATAAAATTATTATTGTGTCAATGTTTCCATGTGACATAGTTTCCAAATTCATCTACAAGACCAACCTAAAACATAACATATATTTGTCGTCGCATGTCTCAAATAATAGTAAGTTAGTGGGAGTCATTTTTTCACTTTTAAATAACCACCTAATCCAGGTAGATATTGGTGGCCACCTGCCTATTCCACTTGGACCCCCATAATTGTTTCTTTCAGTTTTCCAGCTTCCTTAATTGTGGCACATTTTACTATTTTTGGCAGCTTTTCGGGTCATGAACTTACGGAGCCGTTTTGAGGCCCTAAACAACGCTTTTTGGGCATCAAACCTCCGACAAATATTAGTCTATTCAAGACCATGATATTCACAGTCAGTGGTTGTAGTCCTCTGACAGATATTTCTAACTATGTATCATATGTGTCAAACAGAGATAGTATGCCAAAGTTACGACCCCGGGAAATTGATGTACCAATTTACCGTGACGGGGCCCATATTCTGGCGTTTCATCTACTAGGGCTAGGTTTTTGGATGTTTAGGGTTTTCATTGTTTCTCAATAATATATAGGCTTTTGAGCCTCATTATAACACAGATCTCATAGGCTTGTAGCTCCCACATCTCTTCTCAGAGATAAGCTACCAACGCCCTAGCTAGTTTATTTCTATTGTGTCTGTAAGAAAATTTCAGTTCTTTGATATTAATGAAATGAAGTGTTATTTCCACTGCATCTTTGTATTCATGGTTATTTGTGTATTCTTTCAAATGTTCCTGCATAAATTCGGATCACCACTATATAGCATTGTTTCATGGTGAAGCTTTTGAAATATTAATATTGAAATCTCTCATGATGCAATAACATTAACATTCAATTAAACGATATTCTTTCTCATAACCGTCGCAATGTGGCATTTTCTTTAACTCATCCTCCTATTTTGTTTTTCTTAAAATGTACAATGTTTTATAAAATTTGTCTTGACTACACCATAAACTTTTGCATGCCGCAATATAACCCTCAAGGAAAAACATAAAATTATATAACCCTTCATGTACATCACGATTTGACAAAAACCAGCGATGGACATACAATTTGACATTAGTAAAAAGAGATGAAATTTGCAATGTGAAATAAACAATTAGAATGTCCCAAATGAAACAACCCCTTCTGGAATGTCTCTTCGGGACATAACCGGGAACATAACAATTCAACATAACTCAATCAACATAAACTTCTCAATGTAACATAACCATACTCAACCTTAGTCAACCTTGCTCCACCACAGTGACATTGACACCCATGGGAAAACATGGTCTACCCATGTTATCCATGGTTATGTTGATATAAGCTTTGTAACATAACCCAACCGTTCATGTAGGTCAGAATGTGACACAAACATTGAGCAACATACAATTTCCTTGTGAGCCAACCTGACTTAATATCAGAATGAAACATCACCATTCTCAAACATCTCACTTGAACATAACTTGTAAGGACTTTTGGTATTTGAGATAGCCATAGATGAATGGGATATGTGGTGTAATGTTGCAATGCGACTAAACCCAACATATCCTTACACAAAAATTGCATTGTGATGCCCATGGCCAAACCTTACAGTTCCCTTTGTTACATTGTGACGAACATTTCTCTTTGTTACATTGTGATGACCATTTCCCTACGCCGCGATGTGTCGAAAATTTCCAAACGTCCATATATGAGAAACATATCGCAACGTTGCACTATCAATATCAGATCCCAACATCGCATTATCACTGTCATATCCCAACATCGCAATGTGACAGACATAACTTGGTTGTGTCATAGACATTTCCCAACGTTGGAACATGACGAACATTTCCCAACGTCAGAATGTGTCAAACATAGTCCAACGTCACAACCTTACAATCATATTCAGACATCGAAATGCGGCAGACATTTCCTAACATCAGAATCTAACGAACATTTCCCAACCTCGGAATGTGTCGAACATTGTCCAACGTCGCAATGTGACTATCATATTCGAACATCAAAATCTGGAGAACATTTCCAACCGTTGGAATGGTACGAACATTCCCCAATGTCACAATGTCACAATGTGGCATAAAAAATCCTTCGTCACATTCTGATGTTCACAACCCAAAATCACATTGTGAGGCACGAAACCCAACATCACATTGTGATGTACTTATCCCAAAATCGCAATGTGATCAACATAGCCAAATGCCACAACGTTTTCAACATAGCCCAGCATGTGATGTAAAAAATCCAATGTCACAATGTGATGTAGAAAACCCTTCATTGCAATGTGACGCACAAAACCGAACATCTTGATTTGATGAACATAACCCAACCTTGCAATGTGATGTTAAAAAAACAACGTTGCAATGTGATGTTCAAAACTCAACGTGACAATGTGACAAACACAACCCAATGGCACAATGAGACAAAGATCATGGTACACTTCCCAATGTCACAATGAGATGAATGAAACCTGCTATTGCGATCATACGAACACAAGTTGATAAACATTGCCATAGTAAACTATGGTTAAACATAGTCAACACAGTTTACCATAATCATCTCCACGTGATCTACCGAAGTCTACCATAGTCACCGAGATCAATGATGGTCATGGTCAACCACAGTCAACCATGATAAATCATATTCAACCTTGGTCCATGTCAAGGTCAACCACGCTTAACCATATTCAACCATGGTAAACAATACTGGAAATTCTATAATTGTGTCGATGTATACTTGAATTTTTGGTTGTTGTGTTGTGAAATTAATCGAATCTTAATGTATAAACCAGAAGCACAGATATTAAAATTCTATGAATAAATTTTCAATGATGATTAACATATTAAACACATAATGATTAATTAAATATTAAATGTGGAAATGAAAATACAATTAATTATAATAAATTTTATTAATAACCTACTGCTCAGGAAAGAGAGACTCCTGTTCCTTTTTCCCGGTCTGCCTTTCTCTCTATCTCACTGTTTGTCTTTTTTCGCTTACTAGGTGCTAGCCAGAGTTTTGTCGGACTGCTTTTTATTCCCTGACTTACCAGTATCTTTTGACCATTTTCCCTATCCGTTTCTGACTTCTGTACAGAGCAGAACGACCAGATCCATCCTTCCGGTCTATTTTAACTTCAATCCCGCAGATCCGGTCAGACCCTTTGCAGCCTTAGCTCTCTTCCCCAGTTATAGTCGTCCCTCCTTCTTTGTTTTTCTTTTGACCATTGTCCTAGCCTTTTTGGATCGGCTTTACTTTCTGAGACCATGGGGGACCCTTGGGACCACCCAGATGTTCTGGCTTCGATACATGAGCTATGTTCTAAACATTTTCAATCCAATAACTCGGCCAGCACAACTCCACCTCTTTTATCCACCCCCACTCTTCCACCTACCTCTGCTCTACCCTCCCAACCGTTGGCTCCACCCTCCAACTTCACACCTTCACAGCCTTTTGTGGAAAAGACACTTCCAGGCTCAACTCAGACAAGATTTTATCAGAGAAACACAGGCTTCCAGAAGACTAATTCTCTTTCAGATTATCAGTCTTCACAACTATCGGCTCCTTATAAGAATCTTGGATCACAGAAAAGATCGCAAAAGGTGTGGAAACCCAAGCGAAGGCACCCCAAACTAGTGCTTGGAATGGACATTGGGCTACCTGAAGCTTGTAACCTTGCAGTGTGTGCTCTTGTTGGTCGAATAGCCTATAAACAAAACTGCAAACAGAAGTTAGATGCCTGGATGGAGAGAACTTGGAAACCCATCATCGGGTATCTGCCTAAATTTCATTTGCTCCAACATGGTTGGTTAGGTTTTATTTTCAAGACTCCAACTGACTCTGCTTTGATCCTGGGAGGCTTTTGGCCTATCGACGAAGGAAGTCTAATGCTAAAACGCTGGAGACTTGGCTTCAACCCGGCTACTGAATTTTTTGGTCTTCGACATCTCTGGGTCCTACTTCCAGGCCTCCCTCTACATCTTTGGAACCGTCTAGCCCTTGAACAGATTGGAGCATCCATAGGGCGATTTCTTAAACTTGATTCAAATCTCCTCGAGACAGAGGATAGAAGACTAGCGAGGATCTATGTGGAAGTAGACATACAGGCTGGTCTTCCAGAAGTGTTGGAGATAGACTGGC
>SNQJ01S0000886.1:1223355-1241242 GCA_010110895.2 Picea sitchensis | reverse complement strand
CCCCGGCATTTCACAGATTTCCGCCCCATATCTCTTTGTAATCTCTGTTATAAACTCATCTCTAAAATCATTGTTGTCAGAATCCGACCTTATCTCTCGAGGGCACTCTCCGAAGAACAGCTCGGCTTCCTCAAAGGCAGACAGATTCTGGATGCGGTTGGTGTGGCACAGGAATGTATTCATACCATCAAGACTAAAAAGCAGCAAGCCACCCTCTTGAAGCTGGACCTTAAAAAGGCATTTGATTGTATAAATTGGGAGTTTCTTCACCTTATTCTAATCCAGTGCGGTTTCGGTTCTTCTTTTACAAACTGGATTATGGCCTGTATCTCCTCGGCATCCTTGGCCATTTTAATTAATGGAGAAACTACTAAGTCCTTCAGTTGCGAGAGAGGACTCAGACAGGGTTGCTCTCTTTCCCCTCTTCTCTTCATTTTGTCCCTGGAAGGCCTCAGCATCCTATTAAAGAACAAACAAGCGGAGGGCCTCTTGAAAGGCGTTAAAGTGGCAGGCCTGACCCACATTCTCCATATCCTTTTTGCCGATGATGTTCTAATCTTAACATATGCTAATTTGGATGAATGGATTATTATACATTCGATTCTCTCATCCTTTTGTGCTGCTACAGGTCTTCAAGTTAATACCACCAAATCCAGCTTCATTTTTTCAAAGGTGTCGAACTCTATAAAACTCGCCTTAAGGGATCTATTTGGCATCGGCTGCAAAGAAATAGAGGAGGGCTTTCATTACTTAGGCTTTTTCATAAAAGCCTCCAGATACACTTCAAAAGATTGGACTTGGCTAGTGGACAGTTTCAAAGCTAGAATTCTCAACTGGAAGCACAGATTTCTTTCAATGGGAGGAAGATTCATCCTGATCAAAGCGGTGCTGGAAAGCCTCCCAGTGTACTGGATGGCTTTAGCACAATTCCCAACCTCTATCTTGAAGTCGCTCTGACAGCACATCTTCACCTTTCTTTGGACCGGCTGCAAAAAAACAAAAAGCTTCCACCTTTGCAAGTGGGAAGATCTCTCAAAACCAAAGTCATTGGGAGGTTGGGGCCTCAAACACCTGCCTAATTTTCAAAAGGCTCTTACATCCAACATATTCTGGAGGATTTTAACCAAACCTGGAATTTGGAGCTCTGTAATCAGAGCTAAATATTTACACCATCTTCGAGTCCATTTCTGGATCAGATTTGCGGAGGCACAACCAGCTAGCGGCTCTCTCACGTGGAAAAAACTGTCTGCCACTCTTCCTATAATTTTAAGATGGTTGGCGTGGGATCCAGGAGACGGCCGCCTGATAGAAGTGGGCCGGGATTGTATTTTGGATCTCGGCAGCAAGGCACTTCTCTCCACCTCTCTACAAACACATCTGCACAGCAAAAACTTTGTTTACTTAAATCAATTTTTCAATTATTCCCTCGCAGGTACCCACGGTGGCTCATGGCTGAGCGGATCGGACCTACACTTAAATCTGGCACATTCAGCTGAATGGGATACCCTCGTTCATCACCTCAAAGCAACAGGCATTTATCTTAAGGAACAGGCGGACTCTCTTCTCTGGATGGGGGGCGATAGATCAAGCAGACTTTCAGCAAAAAATGTATATAATGCTCTGGCAGCCATTTCTTGGAGCTCAACAACAGTTTCCTGGAGACAAAGGATTTGGAAGGCCTTGTGCCCCTTAAAATGCAAATTGTTCACTTGGCTCATGCTGGAAAACAAATTACTCTTCTGGAACAAATTACAGGCTCGTGGCTGGGAGGGCCCAAGCCGTTGCTCACTTTGTGCACAAGCCATTGAATCTTCGATCCATGTTTTTGTACTCTGCCCTTTTACTCGTGCGCTCTGGACAGCAACTTCAATGATTTTAAAAATTCCAAATCTATGGAGTGGCACCACTATTCATTCCTGCTTTCAACACTAGTTACATAATTCCAATACTCTTCCATTGCTGCCAATATACATTTGCTGGTTCGTTTGGCTGGCCAGAAACAACGCCATCTTCAACGACAAAAAGCCTTCTATTCCTCATATCAGCTCTTTAATTCTGTCTGAAGCATACATTCTGAATAGAAATTTTTTAGTCAAACCAGTTGTTAGGCGGCCCCTTCATATTCCTTTGGACAGGGCGGTGGCCTGGTTTGACGGGGCCTCTCAACTGCGAGGTGCGCTATGCGGTGCAGGGGGTAAAATAATGTTAAATTCCCATTCAAGTATTATCTGGACTCTGAATTGTAGCCAAGGATCCAATACCAAGGCGGAGCTCATCGGGGTTTGGACCTCACTCTACTTGGCTAGTCGCCACACTGATGATTTGCTTCTCCTCGGAGACTCTAAGATCATCATAGATTGGCTGAATGGTTTGGCTGATCTCCGAGTGGCAGCCCTTAATTGCTGGAAGGCACGGATCAAAGAATTTACTCCTCTTTTCAGAAATCTCATCTTCCTCCATATTTTCCGTAAAGAAAACAAAGAGGCTGACATCCTCTCGAAAAAAGCTTTGCACCTCCCTCCGCTTCAAATTTATTTTACATTTTGGGAGGATGGACATGAAGGCATCTCATATAAGATTAAACTTTGAGATGAGCCCTAGCTGCAATTTCAGAATATAGACAATTTGCCGTATTATAGAAACATAGATGGTTTTGCTCCAAGTTTCCGTGGAATCGGCTTGATTCGCTGCTAAGACTAGAAATCCGCCTTGTAAACTTTTATATCCTTTTGAATATAAAGAGNGAGCTCATCGGGGTTTGGACCTCACTCTACTTGGCTAGTCGCCACACTGATGATTTGCTTCTCCTCGGAGACTCTAAGATCATCATAGATTGGCTGAATGGTTTGGCTGATCTCCGAGTGGCAGCCCTTAATTGCTGGAAGGCACGGATCAAAGAATTTACTCCTCTTTTCAGAAATCTCATCTTCCTCCATATTTTCCGTAAAGAAAACAAAGAGGCTGACATCCTCTCGAAAAAAGCTTTGCACCTCCCTCCGCTTCAAATTTATTTTACATTTTGGGAGGATGGACATGAAGGCATCTCATATAAGATTAAACTTTGAGATGAGCCCTAGCTGCAATTTCAGAATATAGACAATTTGCCGTATTATAGAAACATAGATGGTTTTGCTCCAAGTTTCCGTGGAATCGGCTTGATTCGCTGCTAAGACTAGAAATCCGCCTTGTAAACTTTTATATCCTTTTGAATATAAAGAGAATTTTTTTCTCGTGGAAAAAAATTGATTAATAATTATTAATTAACAAATAATAAATTAACATGACCCATATTCACCCATATTCATACACATGACACCATTTCAACTAAAGAAGACATCATCTCTATTTGTGTGGATGAATGTGATGCTAAAAGTGGCGAGAGATAGGACTACATGGATGCAAGGAAATACTCTTCCATTGATATCGAGATTTCCATGAGAGGCATTTGAAAAAAATTGTTTATTTTGTTCTTGTAATTGATTTTATTATTACATTTTAATAAATGTAAATGATCATGTATGATTTAATGTTATTTCACTTTATTTCTGATTATATACGGTAAACTCGTAACTCTGTACCATGGATGCTTATATGATTGACGTGATGGATTATTTTTGTCATTCATTGATTACTATTGGATGTGTTTAACCAAGAGTTTTTATGATTTTCCGTAGTAGACTATGGTGGACTATAGCCTATAATGATTGGTTTTCCATAATTATTTATGTTGAACTATAGCCTACAACTGTTTTTTTACCATTATAGTATATGTTGGATTATAACATACATTGGTTGATTAGCTGAACATGATTAACAATCATTTCTTGGTATAGTTGAATATGGTTGTTTTTCATGGACAATGATTTGGTGAGCATAGTCTAATCATGCTACAATGTGGACATTTTTGGGTCATATTTTTCGGACCATTTTTGCCCAAAATCCCACTTAAAATTTGGAAGAATTGCTAGAATCACATATATCAATTCTTGATATTGCACATTGAGAGTGCAATAGGAGATCCATTTGTTGATTGATTATAGGTGAACACTATTAACCACCATTTATTATGATTTATTTTCATGTATAACTATAGACTATCACCGAATTCGGATTTTATAAGTTATAGTTTACTGACCGAATTTGGATTTTATAAGTTATAGTTTACTGACTCTACATTGAGTGTGGGTAACCATATTTTCATGTAAGTAATCATAGTTAAATATAAATTATAATTGTTTCATTATAATATTATTTAGTAAAGTTGATCACATTTAATTAAAATTGATTATGATGGCTATCTATCCCTCATTAATAGTGCCTCCCGACCTTACCCAGATAATAATATACTACGGTCAAAATCCTCTTGCATACGGGTTGCTAAAGTATGTGCAAATAAGGCTCGAGCTGATGTGAAGAGACCTTACCCAGATAATAATATACTACGATCCTCCGGCATACAAGGCTCAAGCTGATGTGAAGAGTTGGGTCCACTATCTATCCCACATTAATAGTGCCTCTAGACCTTACGCAG
The DNA here is from genome assembly GCA_010110895.2 of Picea sitchensis. NCBI lineage: Eukaryota > Viridiplantae > Streptophyta > Pinopsida > Pinales > Pinaceae > Picea > Picea sitchensis. Next base: position 1,236,711 of record SNQJ01S0000886.1, on the reverse strand, counting down.
ATAATAATATACTACTGTCAAAATCCTGCTGCATATCCCGTTGCTAGAGTATATGCAAATAAGGCTCAGGCTGATGTGATAGAAAAACAAAAATTGATTTGATTTGATTTTTAAAGTATACATACAGTTCACACTTTGGAATCTTCTAACTTTGTTCATATTTAATGTACCAGCAAAAGCAAACATTCAAAAAATTCAAATATTATGCATGAGAAATTATTTTTCAACCAATGTTAATATTTAAAAACATTGATCCATGACACACAACACTGAGTTGATACCAACTCCAGAAATCACAACGAGATCGATCCCAAATAGTACAGAATAGAAAGCACGACGAGATCGATCCATAACACTACAGAATAACAAGTTGACTCAGGGTTGAAACTTGAGTGGAAAATGCAAGAATAGAGGTGATTTCAAATCCCGACTTGACACAACAAACACTTCATAGAACCATACCACCGACTTTACAAAAGTCTGGGTAGTAATAGATTACACACAGACTTTTATAAAATTATTAAGCGAGTGGTATTACCTTGGAATAAGGCAGTGTCTAACCCGACTTCACATATGACACTAAAGACAAGGGTGAGGAATAACGGTGCTTCCAAAGACTAAGCCCAGGTTGAGTTTCTTATACAACAGGAGCAACTCTTTCTTTCCGATTTTAACTTATTCGTCCCCTGTAAAGATAGCCTGTGTCTTTTGGAGGAAGGTCACTAAGCCTTGAGGAGAATCCGCCCAATACAACACATACTTGGATGAGCCATATTGCTACTTGAAGTACACTGTATCCATAATGTGCTCCATAATGGCTTCTATTATAGCATCTCTTCCTCTTTGCAAGCGTCACCTATGATTTTCAGATAGTATAGAACGGTTTACGTCTAATGCATCCATTGCATCCCGGCAATCGCCATAGATAGTGTTGATTTCGTCTTCAATCCAATAACTTGTAGGGCTTGGGAGTGGTGGCACTAGTAGTGGGGCACCAACGATGTCCCCTGTAAATACAATCCCTAAATGTTCGACAAACTTTGCTATGCCTTGAGGAGCATCTCTCCAATATAACACATACTCGCTCGAGGAATATTGCTTCTTAAAATATCTTGTATTCATAATCACCTCCCTCATCCTTTCTATTATAGCTTCTCTTCCTCTTTGCAAGAAATGCTTATATTTGTCAGATACCAGAACCGACTCCTCTATGCCTTCCATGGCATTCTGGCAATCGTCATACAAAGTTTTGATTTCTTCTTCGCTCCAATCAGTTGTAGGCTTTGGAAGTGCCATTTTCTCCCTCCACACCTCAAAAGACTATCTTCAGACTAGAATTATTATCCGAAAGGTTAGAATTAACACAGCATAGAACATAACAGAAACTTGAACATACTCCCTTCTCCCTATCTTTCGCCTTTATATAGGTCTCGGATGGATTTCAAATCTAGATTAACGCGCAATGTAACTTGATATTATATCTCGAGGTGACGTGATAATATTAACATGCAAGATAACTTGATATTATATCTCGAGTAGAGGTGACATGATAAGTACAAGGATGGTTGTTAAATAAATGTGACCGACTATTTAGAGGTGAGCAATATCCAGCCTGTTGCAGAGTCTTTAAGATTCTGCAGACTCGATGCTCGTGCCACCATACTCGTGTGCTTAATGCCTTCGCCCATCCATGCTCCTATCCACATTCATCCCGCCATACAGTCATGCTACTATCTGCATCCATCCCACCATCATCATCCATGATACAGTCATGCTACTATCTGCATCCATCCCACCATAACAAATATTCATCCCAAGAATCCTCTCAATCACATTTTCATTGAATCACTCCTTCCAATCCCGTGGAACTCAACTTATACCAAGTGACTCATACCAACAAATTTGGAAAAGCCTTCACAAGTCACTGGGTATTACTTTCAAATGGGTATGCTCTGCCCTTTGGTTTCATTCTTCGTGTTTATAGCTTAGGACCTGGATAGTCTCTCCCCTTGTTGGGGTTGATCCTTTGGTGGCTACCCCGATAGGCTCTAAGTCACTTATATCAACAAATTTGACAAAGCCTGAACAATATGGAAAGCAAGAGCAACATGATTCTGATAATTGGATCAACAGGCCACATTGGTCACTACATAGCCAAAGCTAGCATTTCTTTCGACCATCCCACGTTCCTTCTTGTCAGAGAGTCCACTATTAATTCTTTAAAGTATGAGAATTAATAGTGGACCACCATCATCCATGCTCCCATCCATACTCCTATCCACATTCATCCCACCATATAGTCATGCTACTATCTGCATCCATCCCACCATCATCCATGCTCCCATCCACTTCTTTGACTCACACCGACCACTAATATTGAGGGTACAATTGACACAAACCGCATTAAATCCAGAGGAGGTGTGAGGATATGCCCCATCCGGCCCCCTGATCGCCATTAGATGATGATGGATGGTAGTATGTTTACATACCAGTAGTATTAATTGTAAGTTAGTGGATGTTAATGCAACATTGTCGCCCAGCGACCATTCAAATTTCTTGTGTGTCGGGTTGCCGCCCAGTGACCATTCAAATTTCCTGCGTGTCGGGTTTTGTTACCAGGGATAGACGTGAATAGGAATATCAGTAGTGGTCAAGAGGATTCGTTAGGAAGACATCGTTACGCTGCAACCATGCCAGAAACTTGACAACCAGCAACGGGTTTATGGAATTGAGTGGCAAATATATTCCTCATGATTCCACAAACCCGTCACTGGTTGTCAGGTTTTCGGCTTGGTTGCAGCGTAATGATGTATTCATAACAAAGATGCTTGACCACTGCTGAGATTCCCATTCACGTCTGTCCCTAGTAACAAAATCCGGCATGCAAGAAATTTGAATGGTCGTTGGGCGACAACCTGGCACGCAAGAAATTTGAATGGTCATTGGGCGACAATGTTGCATTAACATCCACCAACTTACAATTAATACTGCTAGTATGTAAACATACTACCATCCATCATCATTCAATGGCGATTAGGGGGCCTCTCTCTCCCTCTCTCTCCATACTACATACTACCTCTCTCTCCATGATAGGAAACAACATAGGATTTATCTATCTTAACTTCTGCCTAAATGGCTTGGATTCTTCCTTCAGTGGGATCTTGTGCTCAATAATGCTGGTGTAGTATGTTCTAAGATCCTCATAATTCCAGGAAAACACATCAGCAAATTTCTTTAATAGCTCAGCATACTCGGACGTTTTCTCCCTCGACAAGTTGCTTGACAACTTGACAAATTTTGGATTCTCCTATGTACCAATGTTGCACTCAGATATCTTAGCATCATCAATTGGCCTCTTAGATTTTACTGCCACATCATTACTGTCAAATATCCTTTCCAAAGGGACTAGTCCCTTCAGAATGTGATTGCTAGGCAACTGCACAGTACGATGGTTAGCAATTTTCTTTGAAAATATGTCAGTGTGAGGCTCATTTTCATAATTAAGATCCTGATTTAGATGCAATGTTGAAAATTCCTTAACAATATCCAGGAACTTTTTGATCTCAAGAATTTACTTTTTGATCTCAGGAATTTTCAATATGCAATGTTGAAAATTCCTTGACATTGTTAGGTATAGAGGGTCTGTATTTTACTTCTATATCATACCTGAGCTTGGGTGGCAGGGGAACTCTGAAATTGCTCGTTGAAACAACCAAAGAATCAACCACCTTTTTTTCCTCTCTCGGAATGAATTAAATGTTGAAATCCAAGAAAAAACTTTCAATCAGGTCCCACACTTCATTTCTATAAGTTTTGAGCTTGGGATGCTTAGCTTGATAAATATTTCTAATCTGATTTACAATCAATTATGCATCTCCAAACACAGATATTTCCTTGTACCCATGTCCTTTGCAACCCTTAAGCCCAAAACAAGAGCTTCGTACTCTACCACATTATTGGTAGCCTCAAATTCCAGCTTGTAGGACAAAAAAGATATGGCCTCTCGAGAAGGTGAAACAAAAACCACTCCAGCACCAACAACATCCTTAGAAGAGGCTAAATCAAAGAACATTTTCCAAACAGAAGTGGTGAGAGGAGGATCTTCGTGGAAAGTAACAGACTTCTTTCTGAGTTTAAGGGGAGCCTCGGGAGCATCAATGAGTTGTAAAAAACTAGACCCCAGATCAATGTCAAGTGCAAAGATATGATGATTGGTGGGGTTTGCTTCATCACTAATAATATATTCCAGTTGGGCTTCCCTGTAAAGTATTCTATGATCCCCCCCAAACAAAGGAATAATGGCATACATGAGGTCCATTTGCAAGGTACTCCCAAGTATTTTTATCCAAGATATTGATAAAATCATGCCAAACTTGGGGGGAACATCAGCCACTACAATGTCCATAACCAAACTTTTCATATGTAGTTGAAACAAGGTCACAACTAGGTCTTTGATAACCCCAAGACATTTCACTTTCCTAGGGTCAAAGGAATACAAGTCATGCTAAGTTTTTGTGATTTCCAATCCCAGTTCTTCCATGACAATTTTGGGCATGAGATTATGGGATTCCTCTGAATCCATCCGACAATTATGCAGCACCTTATCATGTATATTCAGTGATGTATAAAAGGGAAGGGATGAATCATCTCTTTCTTCTATCAGAGGTCCTAAGATAACTGTTGGCTTTTCATGTTGCAAATTGATTGGGTCTGTGGGATGAATTGTGGGTTCAATCATTAGCAACTTAGAGAGGCTCTTTTTGAAATCTTCATGCTAGACCAACTCTGAAAGGGGTACAGGGATCCTAATCTTCTGAACCTCATGCTTAAAATTAAAAGGGGATGTAGGCTTTAAGATTTCTTTCACTTCTGGGACAGAAGTTATGGCCACTTGAGAGGGGATTCAAACTTTCTTACCTTTAATGTCATCTACTACATATTCAGCGGGATTCTCTTCTCTGGTAGGATGCTCGGGAAAATTAGGTTTTCCTTCTTTCTTCTTGGACCTGATGTTATATCTATTGAGGCTATCGTTGGCCTTATCCCCTTTTCTTAGCTCATTCAGCCGACTGTTCATGAGAGATTCCTCGTATGCAGACTGAGTTAAGTGAGGAAAAGAGGAGGTGTCCCCAAGACAGTGGATTTCAGAATCAAGTTCTTCATCCCCTTCTTCTTCATCAGCAACAAGATTATTTTGGAGAGGAGTCTGGATTTTCTGATCCTCTCTATCTCTTCTCCTCTAGTCTCTTTGGATAATCTGAGGAGTATTGTTAGGCCTCCTATAGTTACCTCTGTTATCATCATTTTGGGATTTATGTAGTTTTTATTTCCTTCTAATTCGATCTTTTTCATTCTAGCAGAAAGTGATTTTAGTAGATTGGCCATTTCATCTGTTTGAGGGGGGGAAATAGAGGAACTAGAAGTCGGGGTTTCAGACCTACCTTTTCCCTTGTCTCTATCAGCTTTACCCCTAAGTTTTTTAGTCGCCAATATATTGGATTCTACTTCAAGGGTTGTATCTTGCATATGAACCAAAGAGGTAGCTCTTCTTTCTCTCAACAGTGGGCAAAAGTAAGGGCTGAAAACATTAACATAAGTCATTTTGGCAGATATTTTTGTAAGCTTAACTTCAGCTGGAATCTTCTTATACATTTTATTAAATCTCTTCGATAAGTCTAAAACATATTTCCCCTCCTCTCTCTTAAGTGCCCCAAATTTAGTAATATAATAAATGAGATATTTTTTATTCCCCCAGTGCCTTAAGAAAGCATCATCCAGAGCAACAATCCCGTCAATAGATCCAGGAGGCAAGTCCTTAAACCATTTCTTGACATCACCATTGAGGCTCTGTACAATAATTCTCATCCGGACATCTTCATTCTCGATGGCCTGAATCTCTGCAAATATATAAAAGGATGAAAGGTGCTCTTTTGCAGTCACGTCTCCCTCCCCGGTGAACTGGGGCATTTACTTAAGGTAGTCTGTGGCTGGGAGCACATTCATATGCTGAGGTAAGACCAGAGGGGCGTATCTAGAAGCCAATATCTCAGCCATTATGTTCCTAGGAGGATTAACACCTTCCATTTTGATGTGAGCTTGAGGAGAAACAAGAGGAGATGGAGTTTGGACAAGCTAGACTGGGGTTGTGCTTCTGGGAGAAAAAGGAAAAGGTTGAGCGTTAGGAGATAAAGATGAGGGGCTAGGGGTAACAGAGGTTTCCCCTTTTGTAACTGCAACAACTCTAATATGAGGAGGAGTAGGAAACTCTTTTAAGGTCAAATCTCTCTCCTTCCACTTCACAACTTCGAGAGAGAATGGGGGATTATGCAAATTATCAGAAAAACTTGGTACAACAGTGGAAGTACCTTTTTGAGAGGTCTTCCCCTTTCTGATAATTTCCTCCGGGTCAGCTTCAGGTGTTGCTAGAGGAAACAGTGAAGTGGACCTCGTGTATCTGCCTTTAGGAGCCAGAACTAAAACAGTGGAGTCGCTAGGTGCAAGTTGCAATCTTGAATGGTTCTGATATCTGGTGCACCTTCAGAATCAGAAGCTCTTTGTCGTTCTATCCCAAGGAAAATATTCAATTCATCCCCGGCAACGGTGCTAGAAATGTTAGCACTGGAAGTCACCTTTGGATTGCGACAGAGGTAAGACCAATACCCATCAGTTTGTATGTCACAATGAATAAATTAAAGGGTGGTCTAATAGACGCAGTCTCTGGATAATATCACTTAAATTAACTCAAAAAAATGGGTTGGTATGCATAAGTAGATGAGGTCTTGATATAAATTCAGTCAGTAAGTTGCAGTAAAGGAAGTAGGGGCGAGAAATTGAGGAGAGTGAAGAGGTATGCTATGGACATCTGGTCTTCTAGCAGCCTAAGGAGGAAAAACTCAAAAGGAAATATCCTCTTGATTCAGATTTTCAGGGGACTGAATGAAATTATCACTGAACTGAAATCAAACATACATCACAATTCAATGACAACCTGACTAGATCATCCATGCCGGATTCATTCAGCGTTGGAGGGAAAAGACAACACAAAAACTAATTAAAACTGGTCACGATGTCACTGTGATCAAACCTACATCACAAGAACACAACTACCCTCGACTGGATCCTCCATGCTCGAGTGTTCTAACACAACTGTTTACAAAGATATGAAAATAAGTTGACTTACATTAAACAAGAAGTCTCAAATACAAATACATAACCAGAATAACCAGAGCTTCATAAAAACTTTACAATACGGGAGCCTCGCTCAACCATCCCCCCTTACAAAATGTAAAAACTATCTACCTATACTCAGAACGGTCCCCGACTATCAGGAGTGTGATATGATCACTACAATCAAAACTTTGTGTCGACAAATTCTTCTGTCAGACTGAACATGCGTCCCTCTGTCAGACTGAACATGCGTCCCTCTGTCAGACGTGAGCTCAGATTAGCATGGGTCTATAGGGAAATCATCTCGCAGGGGTACCATAGGCTAATGGTTCAGTCCCCACAGTCGGGCCTTCCATGCCTTCCATTTATGGGGTGAGCCGAGGTTTCAACCACCAAACCTACCTTCCATTAACTGCTTTTCCTTGGAGATTGAATGAGACTTAATTCTCAGGGGCACGACAACATGCTGCTCTCGGATAGGATGACATATAAACATGAAATTGCGGGGCCTCTTAGAGGTGGTTTGGGTTCAGACTGATTTTGGGCCCGCAATCCATCACATTTCGCCATGTAGTATTTTCTCCATACCATGGTTTCCATTGGGGGACCGCAATAGACTATGGTTGTTGATCTGGTAACGATCTAAGATCTGGGTGCACAGGCTATATTTAGCGCCACCGCCAAGCTTACTCGCCCACCAACTTTAGGATGTGCCAAAAGTGTTCTTTGGGGTGGGGCGCTACTTTTGGCACTGAACAATAACATCTCCCAGAGGATGATCTAACGTGGAGGCCAGATGTCACCATGATGATGTGTCATGGACGGAGAGGTAACATGTGTCACTTGAAAGAAAGATGGAGGCATGTTTGGGAATACTTCAAAAGAGAGAAACATGTCAAAACCATAAGGGTGTCACCTGTCTATGCTGATAGTCGACATGCATTTGGCTTTTTAGGGCTCGGGGGCTAGCTCCTATTTACCTGTTGTGCTTTTACCCAGAGCTATGGATCTGGCGACATGTGGCTCCTTGAATTGGATGACCGAGATCCACTCCGGGTCTCCAGGCTCCAGGAGAATCAAAACTCAAACTTCGCTTTTCCCAGGGAGTTTACCTGTAGTCATAAATATGATGATGCGTGGCTCATGGATTTGGACATCTGAGATCAACTTCAGGCCTCTGGAATCTGGGAAAATCAAATCTCAAACTTATTTTTCCTTCTGTGTTTTCCCCCGGAGCTATGGATCTGACGACACATGGCTATTGTTGATCAAAGACTCGTATTCACTTTAGGCCTTCAGCCACTTCGACACTTCAGGCCTTCAAGACCTTGGGGAGGCACTGTCGCTAAGATCAATGACTCCCTGTTGATTTTGAGATCAATGGTCCATGATTTCTTTCGAGAGTTCGGGCTTCAGCTCTCCAGAAGTTTTATGCACTTCTCATTTTAAAAATCCTGAAGCTCATTTCTTCGAACACTTGGATCAGATGCCACCTGTCCCCCTCGAGACCAGTGGCTCATGCTCGCTTGATTTGAGTCCATACCAAACCGCTCTAAGTGCTTCACTTGTGCTTACGGCTGCAGTTTCTATGAACAATTACCTGAACGACTGACAGAAGACTCTGGAAAAAACATTTATCAGTGACATAGGTAAAGAGAGAAGTGATCGATCTTAGAGAAAACATGTCGATCAAACGAACGAAGGAAGACAGAAGAAAAACCACAAGCCGAGAGGAAAAACTTGCAAACTTAGGTAGAAACCACAAACCCCTAAGGATTTGACAAGCTTATGTGATAACAGGTGGAAAAAACCACTTGATGTTTAGAGAGGATGGATTAGAGGTCTTGTGGCATAGAGGGTGTCTCAGTTGCTTGTATGGCATGGAGTTGGGAATTAACGCCAGAATGACCTTTTTTGAGCATCTTTTCCTTGCGATGGGAACTAATGATCTCAGGGGAACCGACAGTGATTCCTTGGAACTTATATTTTTGGCCCTCCTGGTCGAATTGCATGGTTAATTCCTTAAAATCCATAAGAATGGGACCCTAAAATCCATGAGAATGGGACCCAAAGTCCCTATCCAATCTGCACCCAATACAACTGCCCATGTCGATAGAAAACATATGAGATTTCAGGTGGTAGTCACCAATTTGGAGACACGTTTTCACAATGCCCTCCACATTTCATGGACCCACCATTGGAAATCATGATTTGGAAATTATTGACTGCACGTATATAACAATTAGTTTCTTATGAAATGCGGCGATGAATAAAATTATGGGTGCTTCCACTATCAACAAGAATGATGACCTTCCTATGCTTGATGTAGCCAATTATCTTGAGGGTTTGGGGAGAAGAGAAGCCAGTGAGAGCATTTAGGGAAATGACCGGTTCAACTTCGGGAGGGTCTGAGGGAGGGGTTATGTCAGTGATTTCAGGTGACACAGACACAAGGGGAGATTAAACATCCTCTTCCAAAAAATCCTCCGAAATGGCCATAAAAATATTTTTTTCCTTACACTTGTGTCCCAGAAAATATTTGTCATCACAATTATAACAAAGGCCTTTGAGTTGGCATTCATCCATTTCGGCCTTGGTCAATTTTTGGATCTTTAGTGGAGTATAAGGAGTGTGATTTACTAGTTTAGTGCGAGGAATAAAGGAGGGTTTATGATTTTGAGAAGAGACAACATGTTGTGCTTCCTTATCTCTTTTAGTAGCCTGCACCCAAATCTGAAGCCAAGCCATGAGGACATGGGAACAAATCTTATCCTTGAGGCCACTGATAAAACATTCTCAGAAAAAAGCATCAGATATGCCCTCTGTACAAAAAAACAGTCACACAAAATCAACTATAAAGTATTCTAGACCATTCCAGATTGTTTCAACTTTTTCAAACATCCTAAATGGTTGGTGTCAGTGTCAAAGCGTTCATAAAGCTCTACCACAAAGTGTGTCCAACCAACATACCCTTGACGGGCATGTTTTCTCCATTTCCGCCATTGCCAACGTTCTTGGTCTAGATGGAGAACACCATAACGGAGTTTGGCCAACTCATCTGTAATTCCATACAAAGAGAAATAATGTTCCATTTGAGTTACCCAATTAGTGGGATCCGAGTCATCAAATTTGGTCACATCCACACGCGAAAGGAGTAGGTCATAGTGAAAGTGATGGTGCTGAAAATTATGGGAATGAGAAGAAGTTTTAGCTTCGGTATGCAAAGGTGGGTCAGATAAACGGGGACATGCAGGAATATGCAGCTTGGTGCAGATCATCGAAGTGACAAATTCAAGCAGGATAGTAATGTCTTGTTTGTTGGCATGTTTTCGAATAGAGGCAGAGTATGCGTGTTTGTCATTGATGGCAAAGATCACGACCAACAACACAACGATGATCGCATGGCAAGATCATAAGCTAAACTCCATTTCGGGTATCATAAGCTAAACTCTATTTCGGAGTTTCGGATACCGGGAGTTGGAAGTGTCGAAACACTTCATCACAGAAATGTCGAAATGCCGAAATGCAAAATATCAAAAAACCGGACCATTGATCTGAATCCATTTCAGAGTTTCGGATATCGGGAGTCGAAAGTGTCGAACCACTTCACCACAGAAATGTCGAAATGCGAAACACCGAAATATCGGACCGTTGATCTGACTCCATTTCGGAGTTTCGGATACCAGGAGTTGGAAGTGTCGAAACACTTCATCACAGAAATGCCGAAATTTTGAAATGCAAAACGCCGAAATACCGGACCGTTGATCTGACTTCATTTAAGAGTTTCGGATACTGGGAGTTGGAGTGTCGAAACACTTCACCACAGGAATGCTAAAATTCTGAAATGCTGAAATGCGAAAAACACCTTTTGGTGTAGGTTTCAGATACCAGGAGTTGGAGTGTCGAAACACTTCACCACAGGAATGCCGAAATGATGAAATGCAAAAAACACCTTTTGGTGTAGGCTGTGTTCACCGTCAATGGTCATGTGAGAGGGAGGAGCTAACACCAAGCTAATCTCCTCTTCGGCGATCGTAACATGAAGAGTCAAAACTCTTCGCCACAGGAATGCCGAAATGTTGAAATGAGAAATGGTGAAATAAACGCAAGACTCTGCGGATTTAATCCAATGGTGCTGGTTATTTGAGCATCTGATCGAAGGGCTATTGTTGATCTTTATGATTAACTGTTCATTTACGATTCAGTTAGAAGAACGGAATCATGGTTCTTGGACGGTTGGCAATTCAGTTGCTCAGACGTTTTTTTCCCAAGAAGATTCGAGGTGTAACCGAAGAGAAAGTGGATAAAAGATATACGTTGTGACTGTGCGCGGGTGTCCGAGCCGAGTGAAAAATGAATTGAACCGTAGAAAGGTAAAATTACAGTGTGCGCAGTGGAAAGAAAACACAGAGATGAGGAACATAAGCTGAATAGAATAGAATAGTGGAAGAGAGCAGAAAGTGCACATATCAAAGATGCATATATGTGAGAAGAAGATAAATCCAAGGTGTGCATGCTGAGACAGAGGATAAGATCAGAAATATGAAGAGGATGCAAGAAGGGAGACACTATTGCAGGAAGAGCAGAGCGGCATAGTTGAACAATGATAAGCCTGGTAAGCAAATGAAAACTATTGAATCACTGTAATAAATTCACAGAAAGCAAAGTTTTATATTTCAGGGTGGTTAGGAGGTGCTAGGGAGGACTGTTGTCCTCGGAGGTTCAAGTGGGTGCTTGAACATAGGGAGTTGTAGCTTCCATCTGGTTGCATCAAGAGAAACCAAGGTGGCGGGGTGGTGCAAGGGAGAACAAGTGTTATATGTTTTACAGGTTGGAGCCTATGTAACTGGAAGTTGGTGCTTCCATCCAGTTGGTGTTGGAATACTCAGGGAGTTGGTGCTTCCTTCTAGTGGGTGCTAGAGAAACCAGAGAGTTGTTGCTCTCAAACAAGTTGGTGCTTTTATAAGTGGAAGTAGGTGCTTCCATCCAGTCGGTGCTGGAACACTCAGGGAGTTGGTGCTTCCTTCTAGTGGGTGCTAGAGAAACTAGAGAGTTGGTACTCTCAAACAAGTTGGAGCTTGTAAGACAAAGGTAGTAGCCTCACATTGAGTTGGTGCTCAATTATAGATGATGTACATAACTTAAAAGACTATCTATCATTTCAAAGAAGAAGAGGTTTTCTCCATTTATGGGTTTCCTCGTGAAAATTTGTCTCTGTGTATATCTTATGTGTGATTGATGCTCATTATTTATGTTTTCCATATGTTGTATAATATTGATGATTACTTGAGGAAAGATTAATAATTCTTTAATAGACTTAAAATTGTTTAAGCACAATAACAACTGATTCACCCCCCCCCCTCTCAGTTGTCTTAGTAATTTCAACAATTGGTATCAGAGTGAGTTCCTTTTATTTAAAGGTAGATCTGTAAGCTTAAACATGACAAGTCATGAAGGGACTTTAGCTAGTAAGCCTCCTCTGTTTGATGGAACAAATTTTACCTTTTAAAAGGTTAGAATGAGAACATACCTAATGGCCTTATGTGCTGATGTTTGGGATGTAGTAGAGACTGGATACATAAAGCTTGTTGTGCTAGCCTCCAAGGATGATATGTTAAAATTTAGATTTAATGATAAGGGAATGAATGCTATCTTGAACGGACTTGCAGAAGCCGAGTTTGTAAAGGTGATGCATCTTCAAACTGCCAAAGAAATGTGGGATAAACTTATTAGCAGCTATGAAGGAAATGAGGAAGTAAAAGATGCCAAACTTCAAACATTTAGGTTGAATTTTGAACAACTAAAGATGAATGAAGATGAAACACTTAGCAAGTATTTTTTAAGAGATGAAGAACTTGTGAATGCCATGAAGGGTCTTGGTGAGAAGTTTGAAGAATCAATTTTAGTTCAGAAGATTTTAAGATCTTTGCTTGATAAATTTAATCCAAATGTCTCTGCAATAGAAGAACTAAATGATCTTAAAACTTTGTCCATTGATAAAATCCTAGGAACTTTAACTGCAGATGAAATGAGAATCAACAAAGATAAATACATTACTAGAGAATCATTGTTTAAAGCAGACAAGAATACTGATTCAGATTTAGATGATATTGAGGAAAAATTTGTGAGAAGGTTAAAGAAAGGATCAGGAAAATATCAAGGCAAGCTTCCCTTCAAATGTTTTAACTG
>SNQJ01S0000886.1:1178554-1223345 GCA_010110895.2 Picea sitchensis | reverse complement strand
TCATCATGTGAAGACAAAGTGAATGATTTTATGCTTATGGCTATGTGAGATCTTGATGATGAACACACAGGAGGTGAAATGGATGATGAAGAAGTTGTGGTGGATATGGAAGGTGAATTAATCAATGCTTTGGAAGAAATTGATAGACTCAGATGTAAGAAGAGAAAAAAAAAAAAACAGTTGTTGAAGCAGTTTAAAATGAATGGTAAAAAACCTGATGAAAACTTTTCTCTACTAAAAGTGGAGTTAGAAGAGGCAAAGAAAATAGAAGACATACTGAAACAACCGTTGTCAGAGAAGAAAGGGAGGTGTGAAGCCTTAGAAGAAGAGATAGTAAAAACCAGAAAAGAAATGGAGAAGTTTAAGGGATTGCATCACCAAAATCTGCCAAGTATTAAAGCCTCGGAAGGATTAACCTCCATTCAAAATCAACAAAGAAACCCAAAGTTGAAAGTTGGATTGGGGTATGAAGAAGGATCAAGTAGTGATCATCCAAGTAATACAGAACCTATCAAGTTTGTCAAATCCTCAAACATTGAGAACAGTCACTCTGCAGAAACAAAGAAAGAAAATCAGCCACCGAGAAGGAATGAAAGAAAAAGTACCAGAACCGAATCTATAGATCAGAGAGATTATCAGCATGAAAGAAATCGACCTCCTCAAAGAAGACAAACTTTTTCAAGGTACAAAGGTTTTTTCTATGGTTATTGTTTTTTCTGCTCTAATTTTGGTCACAAAGCTATAAACTGTTCTTTAAGATTTAGATATGAACAAACAAGATATTCAACGAATAACCATCTTCCACAACAAAGATAGAGACAACCAAGCAACAAACAACCTTAGATTATAAATCATGTGATGGATGGGAAAAGGACACAGGTTAAACATAACAATAGTTATGAGAATAACAATCGTTATGATCTTCTATTTAGTGAACCAAAATGTTACATTTGTCATAACTATGGACATAAAGCTGCAGATTGTCGCTTAAGGAATTACAAGCCAGATTTGATCCCCACTGCTGAAAATGTCAATGTTTGGAAGAAAAAAGCAGATGACAAGTGTGGACTAGTGTTATCATCCCAAAGACAAAATAATCTCTAGTATATTGACAGTGGATGTTCCAAACATATGACTAGAGACAAAAGTAAGTTTCTAACTCTAACTGAAAGAAAATCAGGGAATGTAACTTTTGGAAATGATGCACCAGGAAAAATAAAAGGTAAAGGAATGGTAAGTTTGAATAATGGCAAAGGAAAAGCTCAAGATGTGTTGTTTGTAGAAGGTCTTAAACATAATCTTCTTAGTTTCAGTCAAGTTTGTGACTGAGGATGTGAAGTCGTTTTTACCTCTAAAGACTGTAGAATAAAATCTTTGAATTCAGGATAGCTAGTTGCAAAAGGGATAAGAACAAAAAACAATGTCTATGTGTGAAAAGAAGAAAAAGAAGAATACCACTTAAGCAAGTATGATGAAATTTGGTTGTGGCATAGGAGACTTGGACACCTAAATTTTGATCATATAATCAAGTTCATAAACAATGGGGCAGTAAAAGATCTTTCGAAGATATCAAAGCCATACGACTCTATTTGTAAACCCTGCTAGATAGGAAATCTTACTCGCACTCAGTTCAAATCTAAAAACTTTCCTTCAACAAAAAAACCTCTCCAATCAGTACATATGGATTTATGTGGACCATCGAGGAAAGAAGGTATAGGAAAAGAAAATCATTTTATGTTGATTATTGATGATTATTCTAGACTAACATGGGTTGCCTTTTTGAAGAAAAAATCTAAAGCATTTGAAAAATTCAAAGTGTTTAAGGCTCTGACTGAGAATCAAACAAGAAAAAGATTAAAGGAAGTAAGGTTTGATAGAGGAGGAGAGTTTAGTTCATGGAACTTCAAAGAGTTTTGTGATAAACATGGGATCAAAAGAGAGTACACAATTCCAAGACTCCACAGCAAAATGGAGTTGTTGAGAGGCAGAATAGATCAGTACAACAAATGGAAAGATCAATGATGAATGAAAGGAACATACCTCAGACATATTGGGTAGAAACAATTCATACAACCATTCATATCCTTAACAAAGCTCATCTCAAGCCACACAGTGACAAGACTCCTTATGAACTATGGTTTGGAAGACCTGCTTCAATCAAGAATTTTAAAGTCTTTGGGAGTAAATGTTATATCAAGAACAATGATGAAAATATTGGCAAACATGATGATAGGGCTGATGAAGGTATCTTCTTGGGTTATGCTACAAACAATAAAAGGTACAGATGTTACAATAAGAGACTGCATAAACTGGTTGATTGTATAGACATAAAAGTTGATGAAGAAATCCCGGTCAGAAATGTAAGCAGTGTTGAACCAAGCACAAAAGATATAGTTGAAGATGAAGATGAATAGGTCCAAGGATCAGAAAGGGAAGAATCTGAATCAGATGAATATACGAATACTCAGGCTGACACAAATCAGCAGAAAGAAGCACAATCACCTCTCAGAATTGTTAGAAAGAATCATCCTGGAAATCAGATAATTGGAGATATAAATAAAGGAGTTCAGACAAGAAGGAAATTGATTAAAGACTCAGAACAATATCATGTTGTTTTTTTATCTATGATTGAACCTAAAACAAATTATGAAGCCAACCAGCATGATGATTGGATTAGAGCAATGAATGAATACCTTGATCAGATTGAGAAGAACAATACTTGGGAGCTTGTCCCTAGACCTGAAGATAAGAATGTAATTGGTTCCAAATGGGTGTTCAAAAATAAAATGAATGAAAAAGGACATGTTGTTAGAAATAAAGCCAGATTGGTCTGTAAAGGGTATGCACAAGTTGAAGGTCAGGACTTTGATGAAACTTTTGCAGCAGTGGCAAGATTGGAGGCCATCAAAATGTTCCTTTCATATTCATGCCATAAGAACTTTAAAGTGTATCAGATGGATGTTAAGTCATCTTTTCTTAATGGAGATCTAGAGGAAGAAGTATATATGGAGCAACCTGAAGGATTCTCATTGACAGATAATCCTAATTATGTTTGCAAGCTGAAAAAGACCTTATATGGACTGAAACAAGCACCACGAGCTTGGTATTATAGACTGGACAAATTTTTACAAGACAAAGGGTTCAAGAAAGGTATTGTTGATAGCAATCTCTACATTAAGTCTGAAGGTGATAATTTACTAGTTGTTTTGGTTTATGTAGATGATATTATTTTTTGTTGTACTAATGAATCATCTGTCCAGTGGTTTTCTAACTCTATGAAAATAGAGTTTGAGATGTCCTTGATAGGAGAACTGTCATATTTTCTTGGCTTACAAGTAAAACCGAGTTCTGCAGGAATTTTATATCTCAAGAAAAATATTTGAAAGAGATGTTGAAGAAATTTCAGATGGAGAATTCCTCTCCTGTTAGTACACCTATGGTGGTTGGTTGCAAGCTCAGTAAAGATGATATGTCACCCGATGTTGATCAAAGGACATACCGATCAATGATAGACAGTCTTCTGTACATTACAACATCCCGTCCTGATATAATGCAAGTTGTTGGAATGGTAGGTTGTTATCAGTCAGCTCCTAAACAAAGTCACTTGGTAGCTGTCACAAGGATATTCAAATACTTGAAGGGAACAATGACTTATGGTCGGTGGTATCTCAGAAATCAGAATTTTCGGTTAACTTCTTATTCAAATGCAGATTGGGTAAACTGTGTTGATGAGAGAAAAAGCACCAGTGGAGGAGCATTCTTCCTGGGTGACTCATTAGTAGCATGGCCTAGTAAAAAGAAAGGATATATTTCCTTATCAACTACATAAGCAGAGTACATTGTTGCTTCTACTTGTTTCACTCAGATTTTATGGATGATACAAACTCTTGCAGATTTGAAGGTAACTTACATTGATCCCATTCCACTTCACTGTGATAACACCAGTGTCATCAGTCTCTCTAAGAATCATGTACTTCATTCAAAATCTAAGCACATACCAATAAAATACCATTTTCTCATAGAACAAGTTACAAACAGAATTGTTCAGGTGAATTATATTCCTTCCACAGAACAGATATCTGATATCTTTACTAAGTTGTTAGCAGCGACCCCTTTTGGATATCTTCCTCAAAATTTGGGGGTTATAACTTCTTTCATCTAATCTTTTCACCTGGTTAGGGGGAGTAATTATTGAATATCTATTATATTTATAAGATGCTCATAGTTGACAGGGGGAGTATGTATTGCAACAACTAAGGGGGAGCGTGTCTCTTCTTTGGCATTGATGTAAAAGGGGGAGAGAGTGTGGTTATTTCAAAGATGCTACAGTGGTATAATTGGATGTTCTTCAAGGGGTTGCCATCAATACCAAAGGGAGAGATTGTTGGCATGTTTTCAGATAGAGGCAGAGTATGCGTGTTTTTCATTGATGGAAAAGATCACGACTAGCAGCACAACGATGATTGCATGGCAAGATCAGAAGCTAAATTCCATTTTGGGTATCAGAAGCTAAACTCTATTTCGAAGTTTCGGATATCGGGAGTTGGAAGTGTCAAAACACTTCATCATAGAAATGCCAAAATGCGAAACGCCAAAATACCAGACCGTTGATCTTACTCCATTTCGGAGTTTCGGATACCGGGAGTTGGAAGTGTCGAAACACTTCATCACAGAAATATCGAAACGCTGAAATACCGGACCGTTGATCTGACTCCATTTCGGAGTTTTGGATACCAGGAGTTGGAAGTGTCGAAACACTTCATCACAGAAATGTCGAAATTCCAAAATGCGAAATGAAGAAATACCAGACCATTGATCTGACTCCATTTCAGAGTTTCGGATACTGAGAGTTGGAGTGTCGAAACACTTCACCAAAAAAATGCCGAAATGTCGAAATGACGAAATGCGAAAAACACCTTTTAGTGTAGGTTTCGGATACCGGGAGTTGGAGTGTCGAAACACTTCACAACAGGAATGCCGAAATGCTGAAATGTGAAAAACACCTTTTGGTGTAGGTTGTGGTCACCTTCAGTGGTCATGTGAGAGGGAGGAGCTAACACCAAGCTAAGCTCCTCTTCGGCGATCGTAACATGAAAAGTCAAGACTCTTCACCACAGGAATGTCGAAATGCCGAAATGTTGAAATGTGAAATGGTGAAATAAACGCAAGACCCTGCAGATTTAATCCAACAATGTTGGTTATTTGAGCATATGATCGAAGGGCTATTGTTGATCTTTATGATTAACCGTTCAGTTACGATTCAGTTAGCATAACCGAATCATGGTTCTTGGACGGTTGGCAATTCAGTTGTTGAGGCATTTTTTTCCCAAGAAGATTCAAGGTGTAATTGAAGAGGAAGTGGATAAAAGATATACGTTGTGACTGTGCGCGGGTGGCTGAGCCAAGTGAAAAATTAATTGAACCATAGAAAGGTAAAATTACAATATGCGCAGTGGAAATAAAACACAGAGATGAGGAATAGAAGCTGAATATAACAGAATAGTGGAAGAGAGAAGAAAGTGCACATATCAAAGATGCATATCTGTGAGAAGAAGATAAATCCAAGGTGTGCATGCTGAGACAGAGGATAAGATCAGAAATATGAAGAGGATGCAATAAGGGAGAAACTGATGTAGGAAGAGAAGAGTGGCATAGCTGAACAATCATAAGCCTGGTAAGCAAATGAAAACTATTGAATCACTGTAATAAATTCACAAAAAGCAAAGTTTTATATTTCAGGGTGGTTGGGAGGTGCTAGGGAGGAATGTTGTCCTCAGAGGTTCAAGTGGGTTCTTGAACACAGGGAGTTGTATCTTTCATCTGGTTGCAGCCAGAGAAACCAGGGTGGCAGGGTGGTGCAAGGGAGAACAAGTGTTCTATGTTTTACAGGTTGGAGCCTATGTAACTGGAAGTTGGTGCTTCCATCCAGTTGGTGCTGGAACACTCAGGGAGTTGGTACTTCCTTCTAGTGGGTGCTAGAGAAACCAGAGAGTTTGTGCTCTCAAACAAGTTGGTGCTTGTATAAGTGGAAGTAGGTGCTTCCATCCAATCAATGTTTGAACACTCAGGGAGTTGGTGCTTCCTTGTAGTGGGTGCTAGAGAAACCAGAGATTTGGTGCTCTCAAACAATTTGAAGCTTGTAAAACAAAGGTAGTAGCCTCACATTGAGTTGGTGCTCAATTATAGATGATGTACAGAACTTAAAAGACTACCTATCATTTTGAATAAGAAGAGGTTTTCTCCCTTTATGGGTTTCCTCATGAAAATTTGTCTCTATGTATATCTTATGTGTGACTGATGCTCATTATTTATGTTGTCCATGTGTTGTATAATATTGATGATCACTTGAAGAAAGATTAAGAATTCTTTAATAGACTTAAAAAAATTTAAGCACAATAACAACTGATTCACCCCCCCCCCCTCTCAGTTGTCTTAGTAATTTCAACATTATTTGAGGTCTTCTTTGAGTTCCTCGATTAAGGCGGCGATGGAGGAATGGATGTTTTTATTGATGGTGGAAATATTGGCACTGAGATGTCTCAGTTCTTGTTGGGTATCTGTGAAATTATATTGAAAGGTATTCAAGCGAGCTTCCAAGTCTTGGCTACGGGTATGGGCCATGATGACAAGGGAACCGAAAAGGAGCGGTTGGGGTCAAAAACATTTCTGAAAAATGATAGGTATAAATGTTACAAGGGCGAAGAGATAAATCCAATGGAATAGGTCTCAAATAATGGTGCAAAACAATCCATACTTTTTTTTTTTACACCTGTGGAGTTATACTCTGGTTTGAATAATATTGCAGTGATGAAATTCCCAAATGATTAATCAGGAAGAAATGTGTAGTGATTTGGCAACTCGAACACAATTGCGCGACAATAGATCTTGTCTATTTTGTTTTTTGTTTGCGTACCCAAAGGTTATAGGTATTCAAGGGTTCTACAGACAAGGGTTTTACCTGTGCTATAGCTCTTTGATATACGTGTGGGGTCCAACAATAGTACTCAGCCCAATATCTGAGGTCACCAACTAAGGAGGCTAGACTGTGCCCTTAGCCGTACTACCCAACTACCCAGGTACTAGAGAGTGTCTTTGCGAGTGCTTTTCTCGGTGGCACTATAGCAGTCAAGCGACCAATCGATTTATCTAAAGAGGGATTCAAGAAATATAGGTCGATCCGTATACAGGTGTTGTCTAATGTGCTACCACTCGAAGGGGTACCAATAAAGGTTACAAGGGTGGCCAACATATGTGCACTTAAGTACCACTTATATTTCCTGCGTGTATGAATACTCGACCGTGGGTTTATGTGCTTAACAACAAATCTTTGTAGCTTAAAGACGTCGGAATACATCTCTACCTTGAAAAAAAATGAACCAGTGCTCTAATACCACTTGTAATATTCCAGATATAAAAATTATGCATAATAGAAATGAAATGATAGAAATGGTAGATGAACAACAATATAACCAGAACAACACCACATTAATACCAAAATGATACCAGAATAACACTAGAAATAACACTTTGATTATTGAGAGCAATGTTCACTTGCCTCTTCGAGGGGACAAACTCCATCAGAGCAGAGCTCTATTACAATAATATCCAAGAAAAAAGTTATCATACTCTCGACTCCTATTTATACTAAATATACTATCAAAAGAACCATCTAGAGGAAGATCCTTCTAGAAGCAGAATCTTCTATTAGGTCTTCTTACATCTGACTTATTCTTCCTTATTGCTAGGCCTTATAATATTGAACTTTATTACATTGTAATATATTATTCTACCTACATGAGGGGTTAGGTCCCTAACAATTTCCAGGAAGAGAAGGAGATGACCAAACTCTTCGGGATCAATATTCAGCTTAAGAATACCAAATAGATTGTTTTGACTCTGGTTCATAGGATAATCTCATAGCATTGGAGATACAATCTAAGATTAAATTTGTCGTATATGTTGATTTTATAGGTGAAGTAGAATCGAACGTAGTGCCACTAGATGTATGCAGAGTAGTGTCTGGAAGACCCTACATGTATATCATGGATGCTATATTCATGAAGAGAGCCAATCAATACCTCCTTATCAAGGACGAGAAATCCTTCATCATCACTTTGCACAAAGGAAAACAAAATATTTCACTAGTAATTGCTAATCGAGCTAAGAAATTGATCAGTTCTAGCACGACATATGTTTTACTTTTCCTAAGGGAAAATTAGTCTAGCGAAGAGTTGTTAAAAGTAAAAGTAAAGAGAACAGTGTACTAAGGATCAAAAAAATGATTTGGAGGAGTTTCGAAAGGAATACGAGGGAGTTTTCTAAGAGCCTAAAAGGATACCATCTAAGAGTGAAGTGAAGCACAAAATCCAATTATTTCCATACTCATCATTGTTGAATTTTGGGTTGTATATATAGTTTGTTCTAGAAACAAATAAAGTGAAGTAGAAATTGCAATAATTGTAGGAGTGGGGTGTGATTTTACCAAGTAACTCACCTTTTGGGTCACCCATCATAATTTTTCCCAAGAATAATGGAACTTTCAGAATGTGTATCGATTAATGGGCATTGAACAAGATTAGACTAAAGAATTGGTACCCTCTGCCCAGGGTCGATGATCTATTGCAACAATTGAAACATTTCAAGTAATTCACTAAGATGGACTTTGTTAGTGATCAAAAATAATTTTCAAATTATTTTGACATCAAATGATAAGACGATTATGAGGTTAAAGATTTATTTATAAATCTTAAGTTATAAAGTCTTATGGACATACATTAAAACCTATTATTCAAATGAATAAATAAACTTGTATCTCAAAATATACCAAAAGATAACTTTTAGTTTTCGGCGGCTAACTGGTCAATTTCAAAGTGTAGTAAGCCATCGAAAGCCCTCCTTTTCGGCGGCTAAAAGGATGGACACGAGATGCTTAAGCCGTTGAAAGCGCAGAAGAGTCCAGAACTGAATTATTTCTGCCCAAATCGCGTTTTAGGGTTTCCAAATCCCGTGGGAATGATTTTCAATGAAGGATAATAATTATAGGAATACAAATCATCCTCCTTTTCAGGCTTTGGAGATATATGACAAAGAAATGAAGCCAAATGGAATTTTGGTTTTTGACAGAAATCGCTCAGCTATCAAAGAAATATTTCGAGCTCTTTGATCTTCACCTGTAATTTGCCAAATAATGCTGAAGACTGTCAGATTCGACTTGTAATGATAAGATTGGATCTTACTTGCCAAGATCTAATTTGATTAACTTTAGTTTTAATTATTTCAGATCCATTTTAATAGGATCTTGAAACTTTGATGTAAAGGCTATAAAGCCTATCAATTCTAAGGATGAAAAGGGGGGGAACAGTCTGAGGACTGTGGTTCGACCGTGGATATTTGTAACCATATTTCATCCATGGAAATATCTATGAATACATCTTGATATCAAGCTTCTTTCACTATATTGGTTCAGTTTTCATCTTCTTTATTTTCCATGTTTATATATATTCAATGACATGTGACTGTCATCTCATATCTTCATTGATATATTAAACCTATACATTGCTTCTCATGTTTGTCCAATGCTTGAAAGTTGTCATCATGTCACTGCGTTGATAAGATAGAGTTGTAAGTATTCTACCTATTATGTCTGACCATATATTATATGCAATCTTATATATGTCTATGTTAGTGTGATAAGTATTTAAACTGTCATAGCTGGCCATTCACATATGATATTGTATGTATATTTTTGTTAGCATAATAAGTCTTCTCCATGCCTTCACACATTTTATTTAAATATGTTGAATAGTATAGTAGAAAGCCTTTGATATTTGAGAGGATTCATCTGTTCTTAAATGAATGTGACTCTTTCAAGTCATTCGAATTGATCCTCTTTCTCCTACATTATTGAGTATTTAAGTTACCAATCTTACACCATTTACAGTTAGGGAGTAATTTATTGGAATAATAACAAATTGGTGTCATTGTCGGGGAACGAAAGTGAAAGAAGAATTTCCCTGGGAGAACGACATAGATATGTTTCTTAATGGCAGACAAGAGACAGACATTAAATTAGACTGTAATCATTTGCCTGACGAATCCACCTTTAAAGACTCCACTGGGGAGGATCATGTTTACAGAAGATGAAGAGACCAAATTTCAAATCCAGGTACCAGTTCATTAATCTGCTTCATGAATTATTACTATTCTTTTTAGTTCTTTCATGCTTTTCCCTTTGCGTGTAAAGAGAATTATTTTCTGTTTTGTATATTCAGAAAATCATTATCCTTATTGTGTATATATGACCTTAGAAGAAGAAAGCTTGCAGGCTAATTGTATTGCAGAAGTAGATTCGGTAGTTTTACCTCAACCTGTTCATAAAATGAGTTCTGCAATTCAATACTTCCTGACTTAGATAAATCATGTGATCTTGAGGAGATCAAAATTGATTCCACACCCTGTCAGATCTCAACTCCTATTTCCATAACTTCTGAACCTTGTCAACAAGTTGCTAAATTTCATGATCAGCCCACTGCCTTTCAAATTAAAATTAGGATGAAGATGTTCAAGCCTTTGAAGTTGCCTTATCTCCTTCATCCTTATCCTCTTGACTATTATGAATATATTCCCTTGTTTTCTAGAGAGAATCAAGTTTCAACTGAGAGACACTTGGAATCCTTTGAGGATTTTATTGATCGCTTTCAAATTGTTCATGAAGATGTCATCATGAGATTTTTCTCTAAGTCTTTGATCAGAGATGTTGCCATATGGTTTAAGAGTTTAAGAGATGAATATATTGGTTCTTGGATCGAGTTCTCTAATGTTTTTTTCAAACATTGTGGTGAAAACAAATCACTAGATTCGTATCTTGTTGATTTTTATGCTTTGAAGAGAAAACAAAATGAAACTTTGTCTATTTTCAATCGAAGATTTTGCAGCATCTACCATGGTATTCCTTTGGAGATTCGGCCTACAGAGACAACTGCCATGATACAGTATGTTATGGGATTTCATTCAGAACTCTCCCGTATTCTTCTAGAAAGGAAATCTTCATCATTAAGCAGTCTGTTTGAAGATGCACTAGAGGTGGAAGAAAATACCCATGCTTCCAGTGGGATCAAAGAGCAGGTTGATTTTGAAAATCTGCATCTATATGCACATGAGCAAACTGAATGTCAATATGTTTCAGAATTTGAATAGGAAGGTAATGAATGTGAAGCAGAATTGAAACAGAAGCAAGCAAGTGGATTTATTTTAGATTCAGATCTAGATTCCTTAATATTTGCAGGGTACTCCAGAGACAGATACGAGTATGAAATTTATGATCAGTTTGCAAGCCAAATTGAGCCTATGATAACCAATGATTGCATAGGAAATTATATTTTCTTAGTTGATTTTAATCCATATCATGTAAACCCTGTTAGGATATCCTCGTGTGATCATTATGCTGAAGAAGAAGATTTAAATATTTGTGAAGATGATCAACAATATATGCAATTTGTGATTGATGGAAGTTGTGAATTTGATGTTCAAAAATCTAAAGAAAATACCTCTTCTTTTTTCTCCAAAATTGTCAGTTGTAATAGGTCATTACATCAGAGTGACAAATCAAACTCTCAGGAACATGACCAAGGAGAAGACATACATGAGAAAGAAGATTATGACTATGAAACAGAGTTGGAACAACAACAAACAAGAAGATTTATTTCAAATTATAAATCAGATTCTTTGGTTTTTGCAAATGTTCCAATGGACATGTATACGTGTGAATTTTATGATCAGTTTGAAAACTAGGTAGAGCCTATGATAACTGATGGTTTCATAGACAATTATATATTTTCTACTGATCCTTATTCATATGATTTAAACATTGTTGTATCATCATCTTCTGAGCATTTTTCTGAAAAGAAAGTTATAATGATTGATAATCAAGATCTTATTTCAAGAGAACAAGAAGATGATCAATTTTCAAGAAGAGGAACAATCATGGTTGAGCAAGAGGCTACTATAGATGTGCAATTGTTTCTCGAGAATCATTACGTTTCTGATCTCTATTTCAAAGATTCAGTGGAAGCCTTCATTGAATCATACATTTCAGAGAACCCAAAATTTTCATATTTCTTTAGCTCACTCGTTTTTCGGGGTGAATATGGTTTTGTGAATGAATTCTTATCACTGTTGTTACATTTTAAACATCAACTGTTTATTAGTGAGAAAGATGATATTATTTCAGTATTAAATTTTCTTGGATGGTTGTTATGGAAATCATCTTTTACTTGACCAAATTGCAGAGCTGGTTAGAGTAGAGTAGGGTAAGAAATAAATTCATTGCCTGAGCATTTCTTTTCTTCCAGTTTGTAGAAGATATAGCAGTTTGTTTGTGTGAATAAAGGTAGTTTTGAAGATATACAGAGATCACTTATACAGGTCTTAAAATATTTTAAGAAAGAGATAATATGGCTGACTCCATGCCCAATGGAACACTAGAAATCAAGTTCAGGTTTATATTTTTCAGGAAAGGAATCATATCTATGGTCCTTGAAACCTCACAGGGAAGATTTCATCCCCAATAGGATCCATATGTTAGCAATCAAAAATAATTTTCAAATTATTTTGACATCACATGATACGATGATTATGAGGTTAAAGATTTATTTATAAATCTTAAGTTATAAAGTCTTATGGATAGGCATTAAAACATATTATTCAAATGAATAAATAAACTTGTATCTCAAAATATACCAAAATCTAACTTTTAGTTTTCGGCGGCTAACTGGATGGCCCTCATTTTCCACTCTTCACACTATGATATTTCACACCTTTTTCACAACAATATTTCACATTTTAATTTAGTCTCAAGTAATTCGGACCTTATTTATGTGCTCACCTCTCACCTATATGACAACCAATTATGATGGAGCAAGGTTAATTATTATAATATATTGGAACCTTAAAACATATATCTCATCAAAAGATGAAGCCTTCAGAGTAAATTTGCACGTGTCCTTCTCGTTACTCCGATAACCAATCAGGAAAGGGAAGTGGTAATATTAAAATACATTTAAACTTTGTAATGTCCATGCCATCACTCTGATGACTCTAGACTTCATTCATATGCGCTCTCACTTCCACTCCGAAGGTTGGACTCCAAAGACCAATCACCGACGAGCATAACTTAATATTTAATAATGTATGGTTTGAAATTCATTATCCATCGCACTCCAAACAATTTATCCTTTCTCTGTACTTTGAAAAAGGATGTATATAAATATTTTCACATTAAAAGGATACAACAAGATATATATTTTCCTAGCCTTTGATAATTAAATGATTTTATATTTTTATACATATTTATGAGTTGAGGAAAATAAGAGAATTTATGTAACTCCGGGTATTTGAACACTAGAAAATAAAACAATACCCTACATATAGAATTCCTCTAAGAGCTTTAAGCTACCCATGCAAAGTATGTATTTTATGAAATAAGGAAAAACCTTAGCATAGTGAAAAAATTTGCATAGAGGGAAGAAATTCCCGATGTCCATTACTCACACACCAGGTAGAGATTCATTGATTTGATATGCAAATTTACTAAAGTTTACCAGTCTCCCAATTACAAGAATTTATTTACTAATGTCTAGGGATTAATCATTATCCCCAATTCTGTCCTTTTGGACATCAATTTTACTTTTTAAGTCCAAGTAAAATTTGGTTTCTTACCAAATTCAAAGGAAAGATTTAATTATCAACAATATATCAATTTCTAGATTTCCCTTTTATTTCAAATTTAGAAATTTAAAGTGCAGTCTCATTCCTTTCCTAATGTTTGTTTGTAAAAATATTTTTCATCTTCTCTAATGTGTGTCTTTCTCTCTTATTGTCAAACAAGGGATAATTTTCCATCAAGTTCCAATCCTGGTAGATTTTCCAGACCAACGGAGAGGCCAAAGTCCTATGCCCAACCTTCAAGTTTCTAACAAAAAGTTGCACTTTCATAGTTACCAAGTTGATTTGGGATGACTATGGTGGCTTGACCTTACTAAAATTTGAGAATTAGTTGATATAAACTAATATATATGATCAACCAAAATTCTGCTCCAGATTTTATTTAGAACCCATTACTAAGAACTTTCTTTTTCTAGACAGGGAAGGAAGAAAACCAATGACATAACATGATTTCCAAAAAATTTACTTCAGATTTTCCAGCCAATCAAGCAATCAGAGTCACAACTTTAATCATTTAAACATGATAATAGTTTTAGAAATAATCTATCACTTGAAATCCATATTATAGAATAAACCAGTCAAGACAATACACAACTCATAAAAACACTTATATGAAGCTTGGAATTAGTTGGCAACTGTTGAAGGGTGCTCCATTTTCCACCAAACCATAGGCACAATTTATCTTGGTGTATTCCTCAACTGGACACCCCATAGATAGATCATGATGCCATGAGAGATAGGTTCTTCTTCTACTCAACAACAACAAGGAACAAAGGTTACTCTCCTTCTCCCACAGGAACATGGCAACCTCGTTTTCTATCCACCAAGCAAGGGAGTCTGTTGTGATTGCTCTCTCAATCACTCAAACTCTCTGTAGTTTTGTTTCTTAGCTTGATTAGAAAACACTTCCCAATAGTTCATGCACCCAAAGGAGTTTGTTTTATCAGTTATATTTAGAACCAAAGAGCCTCACATTCTTTTCCTCTTCAGAAATGGTCACAGGACCCCTTCTTGTTCCTCCTCTCTGCTCGTTGCTTTCTAACAACTAGAGAGGTTTTCTCACATTCCTCTCTACTCAGAAAAATGTTTCCTAGACTCAACTAACTATATCCTCTCTTCTCACTCTCTATTTCCCTTGTTTCTTTCCTTCTTCAACAATATTTCGTAGGTCAAATCCCCTAATTCGTGGGTTAGCCTAGAATCCTCTAGATGGGTAATTTTTTTCCTATGTTTTTGAGGCAAGGTAGTTCTGGTACAACACCCATTCACTTTCATAAGTTTGGTAATATGATAGTTCAACTACCAACTTCCTCCATTTACTACAATTCTAGAAAAATGGGTAATCTGGATTTTTGTTGAATTTTACATTGGCAAGGGGAATTTCCTCACTTTTTCCCTCTCATGGAATCATAACCTATGTAGGAAATCCCCTTCAGCAGTTGTTCAACACTTTCCTTTTTACATTAATAACATAACTATTTTCATCACAACAAGTCTATCCATAGTCTTTTAGCAAAATATAATTATGTTTACAAGCTAGGGGAAACAATGGTGGTATAGAATGGTAGAGAATTGTTGGTTCTTCCAAGATCTTATAAGCATTCAAATCCCCAAATATCATTAAATTGAAACACCCTCCCTCCCTTCCCGCTATTTTAGGGGCCAACCATCTACATTCCTTTTCAACACCTTCAATTCTTCCTATGGAATTGAGTAGAAGTCAAAGCTATAGTTTTTCTATGCCAACTTAAATGAAAGAAACAAAATGGCATCCAAATTCAAATCAAGTAAATGCATTAAACTCAAGCTATTTTGGGAATGAATATACTCATCAACGAAACTGATTGATATTATTTTTGTTTAGCCTAGCCACTTGCAATATGCATTTTGTTATAGAGGCAATGTTGTTGTGTGTGTGCCAAGTTTTTACCCTTTTTGGGTTTAATCTATATTAATATGTATTTGGGTCCAATATATATGGGAAATTTACTAATTTATTCCCTATATCATAGTTTCCTCTTCAATTTGAGGTGTTGTATTTGGATACTACTCATCTAAATAGAACTATGTTTCTTTATATATGCAATTCAACATGCAATTTTGAATTCAATATAATGCGCAGTAATGATGTCGATCTATATTTGTTTCACCTCCAAAAGAAATATTACAAATCACAATTCAATTGTCATGCAATGTAACATATTTACCATGAGGCAAAGTGAAAACCAAAAAAGTTACAAATGCTAAAAATAAGCACATGAATGACTTTTAACAAAATTGAAATTAAGTTCCAAGAAAAAAAAAAATGGAAAGATTAACAAGAAGGAAAAAGGGACCAAGAGAGGGTAAGAGAACTGTGATCTCCCATACTTTAGACATGAAACCAAAGGATAAGTTCTCTTCATAGAAAGGAGCAATTTCGAAACATATAACAAATAAGTTATCTTCTCTACCCCAAACACAAATGCACAATGTCTAAATGAAATATTTTAAGAGAGAATCAAATAAATATTCATAAACCTATTTGGAGAAGTATTCAAGCGAGAGAGTGAACAAACATAAGTTATTTACAATGAACAAAGATAAGGTATTTACAATGGACTAGATCAATGGTAACTCAAGTGAGATTATATTTATTCATAACACAAGGAATACCATTGTTAACTGTGATCCTCCTTAAACTTAACTAACTCAATTCTAAAACCTTGTTAACATTCTTTTAGAATCATAATTTGACTACAAATTAATATTTGTAATATTAAATATAAATATTATATTTATTGAAAAACAAGGGAAATAGCTACGAAGCAGCTAGTCCATGCCTCGATGAAGAATCCAAATTAATGTATCCCAAAAATAGCCTACAAGAGAGTTGAAAAATCTGAGTCAGCGTATCCCAAAGGTAGCCTCCAAGTGTTGTTGTTCTTGCATAACGATTAAAACTTTTTCATTGTGCATACATTTTGACAACATTTTACTTTTTCCACATATTATATGAGTGGTACTAAAAGAATTAGAGTATAATTTTAAAAATAAAAAAACATATTTGTCATTAAGACATTTTGTCTTTATCTTACTTCCTTTTAAACAAATAATATAATTTATACAATAGAGAAATGTTAAATCGGTAAATATATTAACCTTATTTTCTCATAAGGTGATATAAATATTTCAAAATACAATGGATTATGTTAGAAACATGAATTTTTTTGTATTTTTTTTAGGAATATGCATTCAAAATAACAAGTAGGTAAAGTGTATCAAGAGGGATTGGAATGTAATCAAGTTATTCATGTAGAAATAAAATGTTTTTTTGGACTTTGTCTTATTGGGTAAGCACATTGTTGTTTCCATATCCTTCAACAATTTTCTTGTAAAGTGAGCCTCACACTTTTAATGGTGAAACATTAAGATTTAGCCTTTTGCTATATTAATGTAACACATGATCTTTCTATAATCTGTTCATGGATTTATGATTCAAAGCTATTGTGATATTTAGATAGTCAGATGACACCTAATTATAATTGGATTCTCCTATACTAGATTTATGATGCAAACCTATTGTGATATTCAGATACCTAGATGAAACCTTATTAGTCCCTATTGAAGGCCATGACCATAGCAATGAGTTCGTCGTTGACATTGTGTTAGTGTTGGTTTGACTTGCAATTTTTTTTCTTTTAGCCAAAGTTTGATGTAATAGTTTTTATTTTTCCAATTAAAAAATAAAGTTAATTTCATATATTTTGATTTTGATTGGCTATAAAAGTTGGGTTCTTATTGTCAGGTGCAAACATAACTCTTGAGAAATGTGAGTGATTAGAGCTTCATGATAAAAACCATTAATACATATGTCTAAGTTTATATAATATTTTATCATATTATTTCCATCATACTTCCAAATCTAAGCGAAATCATGTTAACATATATTGAATGCAAATGTGGTGCCAGGCTTCTATAATTTCTCATTTACTGGTTATCCCACCATGCTTCAACTTCTTATATGCATTTAAGATGGCAATAATGTATGAATCACCACCTTCGCTATTTATTCTACCTCGGATATATCTATGTTCTTATACTTCTAGATATTTAAGAATTCGTCTTATTATAATAATATATATGTACGTTGGTTGTTCAGGATGAATGTCTCACCACCTCACTGATCTTCTTGAATTTCCTTGTTGCTATGACAAAATTTTGCAAACCACATATCTTTCTGAATTTCCTTGTTACTCTGACAAACTTTTACAAACCACTTTCTTCCTGCACTGCACTGGACATAAATCTTAAACATAGGCAATTGAAAAACAATCTGAAACTAACAATTTCCCTCAACATAAATATTTAGCAAAGGCAACTGCAAAACAATTTGAAACTAAAGGTGGGAGTGTCCTTGATGTTGATATGATGAAAAGTATCATCACTAAATCACACAATTCGTTAAACTTCACTAAAGGTGGGAGTGTCCTTGATGTTGATATGAGGAAGATGATCATCACAAAATTAAGCGATTCATCAAAATCCAAGTCTTTCTTTAATAAAAAAGCATCCATTATATGCATGTATTCCTACTAATATGATATAGTCATAGACAAAGTAAACATATCCCACATATCATAGAAGATAAATTGGAGGTTTAAATACCTCATTAGGGCTATTTTTGTAAATATAGGACTTGACATGCTCGAGAACCAGTGAAGCAGATGTGGGTAGCTTTGAATCTGCTTTCATATTTAGTACTACTACTCCATTTTCCACTAGCTTGGGGAAAGTTTGCACACCTCATATAAATTATACTCCAATATAATTCAATTCTTAATTCAAAAGGTTCTCAACAACCCAACTAATCTACATCATAATTGCATCCTTCCATTTCTATTAATATAAGTATTGGGTTGCCTGTAGGGGTGTAGACCGATTGGCAAGTGCCGTGTAAATGGAAGGAAAAATGTAAAAGAGGTCTCAAGGTCGATTCTCACTCCGATTTATCCGTAGTCATGCTTGTGGGCGATGTGATTCTCCCTAGGGGTTATAAGGCAGCCGACAGGATTCAACCCCATGTCACGCGAGTACAATACTATCGTCATTACCGATTCCCCTAGTCACAAAATATATATATATATATATATAAGTATCAGGTTTAAAATAAAGAAAAAATTTCTTCACACCTTCAAGTTGACAAAGGTAAGAAAGGTTTGATTGTTTAGAGAAAATGCATATATGAAGATTTCCTTGGAGATCTTGGTTGGATGCATATCCATCACATATGATAATGGACATCCAGCCAATATGTGACTTACAAGAGTCACCTTCCATAGATTGAATTCGAATTCGAAGACTTAAATTCCCTTCAAATGTTTCCTAGCACTTCTTTTGGAGTTTTGCAGTTGGATTATTCTCTTTAAGTTGGATGGTATCTAATGTCTTCATTCTTACTCCATTTGAGTGAAATTCAAATTTGAATCTATAGCTTCTTTGCATGCCAAATTTGTGCGTCCCCGAGTAGAACTTGTGGTTGCAGATCCCAAATTTGTGCATCCATGAGTAGAACTTGTGGCTGTAAATCCCATTAGTATATGTTTTTGTTTGGGGATTCACAATAACATAGATTTACAAAGAAAAAAAACTTGCAATGGGAAGGACTAGTAGATGGTTGCGAAGTTTTTTGGGTGGAAAGAAAGAGTCGAAACAAGCCCATTTGGATTCTTTTCATCTCAAGGATGGTAATAAAAAAAGGAAAAAATAGAAATGGAGCTTTGGAAAGTGTTCAAAATACTATCATGGATGTGTAGAATGGCATCAGTAGTCATTCAATTCAGATAATTGTGTGCATGATGCAAATAATGAGTAGAATAGACATGCAATATGAGATTTTATTGTGATAACAACTGTAACTATTGCAAGCTATTGTGATCCGATTGATAAGTAATGGACCCTCCCCTGTCAATGAAATCATAGAAAAATGAAAAATAATAAGGATTTAGACCATGTTCCGAGGATATATGGTACGTGCTATTGCATGCATTTATTTCATTTTTTTTTCTGTGTTTCTATAAAGCATAGTGAATACCCAATTTAAAACACTTACTTTATTTCATAATGACTAGCTAATTACTTCCATTGTGTGCCACTTCCCTTAGTCCTTGTTTTGTACCGAATTCCCTACTTAGAATGCACAAGAATGTAAAACAATGTGACTTCAAGAGTTACCCTATTCATCCTTGGATTCACACTTTGCTTGCTAAAACACTTTAAAAAATCCCAAAAATGGACACCCTAGTATGCTTTCCCTACCCTTGCATGCTTGTTTTACTTTCTACATATTTCCGGAAGGATAACTTCAAGAGTTACCCAATTCATGGCTTGAATACCTTTTTAACTTCTTTGAGCCATACAATTCATGCGTGTTTAAGTAGCTTTGAATGTACTAAGTATAACTACATTCTTCCCTCATTTAAGTAATTACATGTATTATTTTGGTAAGTAGCCAGGGCAAGAAAATCCCTCTATTTATTTCCTCGCGGATTGAAGAAAGCGTATTGTCATTATCTTTGCTTTCTTCTTTCGACACTTGTTGATATTTAGATACTTTGACTTCTTCCCTACTTCTACCCATGTTGCCTAACCTTGTTGTCCTTTCAATTCCCATGAAGAAATAGAGTTTGTATCTAGATTTGATCTCGTGATAACAATACATCGAAAGCACATTCACTCCACAATTAGGAGCATACTAGATAATATAAATAATACAATTCAAGCCTAACCAGAGACAATTGTTAAAACTAGAACCATATGGGAAAACAATGTTCCATTTTCATGACCTTCACTATAATAGCATATAGTAAATGGAAAAAGTTTTTTACAAGTTTGAGCAGGTCATTTTATTACCTTGTAGCCATGTGTGATCAAGAGCTGACTACCTTATAATATATCCGAATTGGACGCACACATCCACTAGTCACAGTGACAGATTATGGAAAAACTCGGGAACTATTCCTAATCTGTAAAGCGAATTTAAGGAATATTATAAATAGCAGGGAGCATTGGTGCAGGATTAAGGTTATGTTACGATGTGGAATCTGGCCAATAAATTGGAAATTTATGTGATGCTCACCATGATAGATGCATATAAGGGCTTTGGTTTCCTTATACGTCGGTGCCCATCTACAGGTATAGGTAAAGAGCTTCACTCCTCATGAACTTTGAATGAACTCCTGCATAAGGATTTACTTCAAATAATATTAGTCCACAAATTTATGAGCCTCCTTATTTATGATGATTATGGTAGTGTTCTATTATTCACTTTTTCATATTTGATATTAATGAGATGCTTCCCTGACATGTATGGTGTCTGAAATGAAAAATTAGTAGATTCATAATTCCATTTACAGTGTAAATAACATGATTAAATTTGTTTTTTTAGGGATCTTTCAAATTTTGCATATAATGATTATCCATTTTGATTTTATAGAACTTTGAAAAAATTGTATATATGAGTATTTGTAAGATATATATTCTTGAAGAATTTTAGGCAGTTGAATTTTTATCCATATCAAATCGAATTCAAACTTGATAACTATGTTTTGCACAACAAAATATGTAACTAAGAAAATGAAGTAATACTTTTTCAGACTTTGATACAAAACGTATATTGATCATTAATATTTGATATTTGAGTTAGCCGTGCAGGATTACGTGGGGGTTTAGTTGTCTATTCTAATATAGGATTCTAATATAGGTACATATTCCCATTATAAAAAAAAGGCTTAAAAAAACAACTCATAAAAGTTGGAAGAAGAGAAAATTGTGATATTAAAAAATCATATAAGCTGGTGTCGGGGTATGAGAGAGACTTGGAGACATGTTATTCGTAGAATCTAAGCATGCACAAGAGTTGGAGATGCAGAGTATTCATAGAAACTATGTCACAAGAGTTTAATTTCCTTAATTTTTAATATTACAAAGCCAGGGGGACAAATATAATAAATGCTATGACATGTGTTAAAGACACTCAAGTTGTGGGTGCATGTATCAACCACTTGTATATATATTTATTCTCTCTATATCACATATATTGAGTCTTTGAACTGAGTTTTATTGATAACTTGTACCAAAAACTTTGTAGATTTTGAAATTTGTGTTTCTTCTCATCTGGAGGCTTGGCTCTAATCACCAGATAAGTGATATCTGGTATCCATGGTGGTGAACATTATCAAATCGAAGAAGGAAAACTATTGATTACATTTGTGCTTCTTTCATGTTTCCATGAAATTATTTATCTTACAATCAGTTTTTATCTTTTTGTCTATTCCACACTACTAAGGAATATAAACTTGTTCCAAATACATGTATTTCACAATGTCTTATATTGATCAATACTTTTCCAAGATAATAGTAAACAAACATTGCTTGTAATCACTAGTAAGTGATATGTCTTTGTCATAATTACCTTGTTTTCTTGCAATGTGAGTGATATGTCTTTGTCACAGCTACCTATTTTCTTAGATATTTATAACCCCTTCATGCGTTGGAAAGTATACAACGAGATATGTACTCCCCATGTGGAGGAATTCCGCTAGATAACCGACAATACCTATTTCCATGATGAGGTTTGACTCTGTTACATATTAAACAACTGTATCTTTTATTTCCTCTCAGTTTTTATCTAAGTTTACTTTCTTTCTTCTTTACGTTATGGAGTCAATGCAAACAAAATTGGACGGATTACAACATCTTTTGAGATTTTCTCTCCAACTATAAAAAGCTTTCTCGAGTGAGAGTATTTGTTGTGGAGGTTCCTATTTTTTTTTTTGCCAATTCTATCTTTATTCGGACTTAAATTTTGATTAGCCAACAATCAACTATTGTTCAAAGAAATGTGTTAAAAGGATTTTATTGTAGAAAAAACTCGATTATGCTAATTGTATCAATCCCTTTGAATATAAAAGGTCCTACTTAAGATATGTATATTAATGGGATTTGATATAAATTTATGTATGTCAACATTTATGAAATCACAATCTATGCTTATCAGGTATCATAGGTTCAATCCCTACAGGAGTTGGAAGAATTTTATAGGGTATTTGTCATCATAAAATTCTTTGTATGTACTGGGCATACTTCATTCCACCTTTTTCACTCTTGAGGCGAATAAAATGACATAGATCTTACTGGTTTTTATGCTAAAAATTTATAACTTGTAGCTCTTTGCAAATTATTTTCCCTGTTAACAAGTTCAAGGTTGAGGTTGTGCAGGTCACTTAACTAGGATCAATCAACTTGGTTTTAAAGCACTCACGTTGGTAGATTTGTATTTATATATTTCTACTCATTTCTCATTATGTAGAACCACTTTTTAATTTCCACCTAATAAAAGTTAAAACCTAATAAAATTTGAGAGAAAAATAAAGTTATGTTGAACACACCACCCACACTAAGAGGGGGTGGTGAATTAGTGTGTGGTCTTTTCTAATTTTTCTTCTTCTTACAAGTTAGCAATTAAAACATACTTGAACAGATTAAGAACAATCAAATCATAATCAAAATGGACACAAAAGATACCATATGTTTGTATATAATTTATATGAATATATGTGAATATAATAATAAGGATTTTCCTAGCACCAACTGAAGTAAGGAGCACGAACTTCTCAGAGAGCACCAACTTCTCGGAGAGCACCAACACTCAGGAAAAACCCAACTTGCTGATAGAACACAGTCTATTCAACTAGAGTTCAACCAACTCTAGTAGCAGTGATTCATTAATGAATCAATTATGCTTCATGATCAGAGGTATACAATCAACGCTCATCACGACACTTCATCCTATGTCTGAAATTCACGTATACTTCACTTTATCATTCCTCTAATATCCGTGCCTTCCTCACTTCATCTTTCCTCTGATATTTGTGCCTTCTTTCACTTCTTCTCGTTTCTGATATTCGCATGGACCTCAGGTCCGTATTCCCTTCATTTTTCTCTACGGGCTGCTCTTTCTCAGTGAGCCTCTCTTTTCCACAAGCCTGTTTGCTTCTTTCACAAAGCACACCCTCTAGTGAACCAATCATGGTTGTATTTATACTTTCTTATGCTCAGAACTTGTTTAAGTTATTGAGATGACCTGTGCAATAACCAACTTGTTTATTAACGACTTTGGGACCACCATAGGTCATCGTTTCGGGTCTTCATCGTTAAACCTTGCATCCCCTTTTCTTTCATAAATCGATCATAGGATGGATCGATTTCCTTCATCTCTATGATAACATAAATAGGCGCTTCCTTCAAACCATGTTCATATGATCATAGGTGTAGAACCAAGGGTTTATCAATTTAAGCGACGGATTACATTCTCCCTTTTAAATCTCTTTATCATATAACCAACGACGGTGACCTCATGAGAGGCAAGATGAGCGCTTATCACATTAATGGTCATGATCCAATCTTCTGATGAGATGGACGACTGACGAAACTTCGGGACTTCGCCCTTCGGGTCTTCGTGACTTCCAACCTTTCAAATCTCCCGAATACGATATCGCTGAACAAATCAGACGGTTCACATTTATATCACAGAACCAGATCAATGGTCATGTACGGTCCTTGGAGCTACACTTCATTGCTTAATCCAATGGCCAGAACTTAATCAAGCGTTGAGATGGATGGCCACCTTTTACTCCGCAACTTCATCCATTATGCTTACGCTATCCGTCCACTGTATTTTGATCAACGGTTGAGGATGCAGCCGAACATCAGATCGACGGTCGAGATCTCCTTCGGGTCTCTGGACTTCGGAGATTTTGAGTCTCAACCCCTTCTTTCCTTTGTACGTAAATCCTCTGGAGCTAACAAACTGTTGACGCATGTCCCTCTCGAATTAACTGTCGAGATCTCCTTTCGCATCTACGGGCTTCGAAATTATCAAGCCTCAACTTTCACCGTAGTATGATCAACGGTTGGGAATACTCTCGAGGAGATATTTCAGATCGGGCGACTTATGTCCACTTCGTGACTTCGGCGGTTTCGAATAGACACAACTCCATTTTCCTCCGGAGTGATGACCTGTTGTGGTAAGTCATAATATGGTGGAGACTACTTGTTGTCGGTTAACATTTCATCTTACTCTATCCTTCCACTGAAGTATATCGACGGTCGAGAACACTCCCGAAGTGATCTTTAGATCGGACATCTCGTGTCCACTTCAGGTCTTCGGCATTCGGGACTTCAGGACTTTGGGCGAGTGTTGGTGGTAAAACTCCTGGAGTGATGTAGCTTACTTGCGTCACTTTATGACGTGTCACGATCCGAGCAACTGCCACGTGTCACTCAGATTCGTAATTTGCACGTACCTGAAATGTTTATTTCAAATTTACACTTGTCGTTCTCTGACTGTGCCATGTGTCCTTGCTGACGTGGTCTGCCACAGTTTCTTGTTGACGTCGAAGTAGATCTCTCGATGTGACACATGTTCATATCCTTGATCTAACGATTAGGATAATATCCGAAGGGTATCTTAGATAGATGGTTGGGAGCGACTTCAAACCTTTGTCCTTCAGGACTTCGAGACTTTTGACATTCATTCATGATAAAACTCTCGAAGCAATTCTCCCAGAGTGACGTAACTTTCTTACGTCACTTGTTGACATGGCACGATCCAATTTCCTCTTGACACATGTCATCATCCGATTATGCCATGTGTTTTTGCCGACGTGGTCTGCTGACATGGTTTGTCACATGTCTTTGTAGACATGGTCTGTTGCATGTCCTTACTGACGTGGTTTTCTAACCAACAACCTTGATCCAATGGTCATCGTATTGTCCTCCAAATCCGATGGTCCTTATTCATTTCGTATTTTCAAGCTTCGGGTATTTCGAATCTCAAACTAAATTCTTGAGGTGAGATTTCTCCGGAGCGTAACCTCCTTGCAACTTTAGATCCGAAGTGAATGTTGTTCGTTGATCAGGATCTTAGATCGACGACTCGATCTTTCTGCGATGCAACTGTGCTAGCTTATCCTATCCTTCCACTTAGAATGATCCAACAGCTGACGAAAATTCACACAAATGATATCTCAGATCTTATCTTTCTTATCCTGTCCTTCCATTCAAAAATGATTCGATGGCTTAAGGGAATTCGGGTTTTATCCGACAGTTGATGGGTAT
This sequence comes from Picea sitchensis, assembly GCA_010110895.2. Taxonomy (NCBI): domain Eukaryota; kingdom Viridiplantae; phylum Streptophyta; class Pinopsida; order Pinales; family Pinaceae; genus Picea; species Picea sitchensis. The sequence goes on along the minus strand of SNQJ01S0000886.1, from coordinate 1,197,464 downwards.
TTGGATAATCGAACTTTCAACCCTTTTAGCTTATACTGTCCTTCCACTAAAATGTGATCCAACGGTCATGAGGACACTCGAAGCAGATCAACGGTCGACGATGATTGCGGAACCACAACTTGCGAGTGATTTAACTCATCACCCAAACTCCGCAATTGGAAGTTGTGTGTTGTTGGTGAGTCAACCACAATCATTGATCTTGAAATCTATAATATCAGATGGTCCTGACTAATTGCAGGAATGGAACAAACGTGATATTTAATTCTCCTTTCAATCCCCGCAATCTATCCCTGTCGTAGATTTGGCGATTGTGCATTCGACAGTCACAATTTAATCTGACTTAAACTGGTCATTAGTTGGATCAACCGTAGTCGTAGATCTTTGAAGCTATGTGATCTGACGATCTAGAAGGATTGCGGGATTGTAACTGGCGAGTATTTTAACTCTTCTTTTGCTCTCCACAATTTATCCCTATCGTTGATTTGGCTTGCTGATCCAACGACCACGATCCTCTAACAGTCCTCAAGCCCGCAGTCACTCATATGACCAATGTATATTATATTTAGATGATCAACACGGTCATCCATGATCAGACAACTGTTGAGGCTTCTTCACTCTGATCAGACGGCTGTTGAGGTTTCTCATTCTGAGCTTACGCTTTTTTTGTGCATTGGTCAACTTCTCAATTTTCCATCGATCCCGACGACACTTCTTCAATAAGCTATTCCTTCGCTAACTCTCCTGAGCTTTAATAACTGTTTGTGCATTCTTTTATGCACTAATAGTCTGTTGCTAATTCTCCTGAGCTTTGATCATAGGAACATTGTTGATCCTATCGTGATCAACAATAGTCACAAATTGCTTCATCTTGTTCGCTTCTTTTGCTACCTGATATACTGTGCAATGCACTCTTCCTTCTGAGCTTTGATCTTCATACTGTTCGCTCCTCCTCCTGAGCTTGTGCTTTTGATATTTGCATATTGTTTGACATCTTCTGCTAACTGATATATTGTTGACATCAATGACAATATCATCTGTGGTAATTCATCATTAACAAAAGATCATCACATCGACTGTTGACATCAATAACAATATGTCCAAAAATATCCCCCTTTGTCATTGAGGGAAACACACTAACTTCATATACAAAACTCCCCCTGTGATGATGCTTTCTTCTATGAAGTTTTCTCTCCCCCTTTGACATCAATGGCAAAGGGTTTTTCCTCCTGTGGTAAATATCTGTATGTTACTGACCAAAATCTGAACTTGGGTAAATCACGTTCTGCCTGCCATAATTGAATGACTCCCCCTGTCAATATTCTCTTTCTATGATTCTGACTACTGTCCCACTTTGTTTATGAAAAGGTAGTTCTTCCTGACAAGGTTTCTTCCCCTGTTAACTATATTATTATCTCAGTTGATTGGGATTTTTGTGTTTCAAATGAGTAGTCTTCTTGATACAAATTTTTGTAGTGATCGAGTCTTTTCAAGATTTAATCTAATTACTTTCTTATTTAATAACCAAAACTTCCCTTGAGTTTTTACTCACTGTTCTCCTCTTGTTATTTCTACAGGATGTCATGTACCTCATTTTGTACATCAAAAGGTTGCTTCAGCGGATGTCGTTGTCCTACTAGAACACTGCGCAATTGTAGCTCATCTTATTCAAAGGACTCTTGGATCTTCTCATTGATTCTCATTGGTCTCTAACCAGATGTATCCGTCTTTATCCAAGATGCTTCTTTACTGTACATTACTCTAAAGTTGTCTAAGAAAACTTTATACTATGCTTTTCACATGACTGCAATTCTTTTTGCAGCAATTAACTTCACTTATGTTCACTTGTTCAGTCTTTGGTATCCACATCTATGAGTGTCCTGATTTCTTGAACTTTGTTTTATGATATTCTGTTACTGCAACTTCATTTTTATTCCATGTTTCATTTACTCCTTTTGCCGTATTGTATGAAGCATTTCTCATTGACTGTTTTCTTGAGTTCCAACAATTATAGGTTTTGTGGCCATATCCATCATAATTGTAGCATCTCATAGTGTAACAAGGTGCAACAATATGTCCAACATGATTGCAGTTCCAACATCTTATACTGTTGTTGAACCTACAAAATTGTTTTCTTTCATGATGCCTACAATCCAAGGCTTTATGTCCATATTCATTACAAGAAAAAAAAAATCGTTAAAAACATTCTCATACCTTCTTTGATTCATCCATGAAGGTGTCTCTCTTATGAACTTTCTTTGAGGTATATGAGTAGCTTCTGGATGTCTTCCTTGATCCTATCTTCTAAATTTTGTAGTGTTTCTTTTATTTCTTGAACATGAAGAACCTAAGTCATATCTTTTTTTACCTTTTTCAAATGAAGGAGTTGTGTCAGACCTATTTTCACCTTTTACAAATGAAGGACCTGCATCGGGTTTCTTAGGAGTACTGATTTCTTCCTTGTTGTATCCAATACTGGATTTGTCTTTTGGTGATCTCTGACTATGCAAGATCTGATCTAGGGTCATGGAGTTGTTTAAGAACTTGATTTGGGTGTTTGACTTCTCAACCTTCTTTCTAAGATCCATAACATCTACTTCCATCTCATGACAAGATTCTTCCTTTTTGTCCAACTGGTTCCTCACTACCTCCTCCCTTCTTTTGGCTTATTCAAGTTGGATTTAAAGTTTGACATAGCTTTCCCATAGTTCTTTCAGATATGCAAGGATTTTTCTTGGTTCATCATCTTCCTTCTTTTCTTCTCTTGCTTGACTGATTTCATTTTTCAGTCTCTCGATCTCCTCTTCCTTTGCTTGACTGATTTCATTTTTCAGTCTCTCGATCTCCTCTTAAAATTCATGTTTTAATAATATGAGACATGTAATTGTATTTTGATTTAATATACACACCAAACTCCTGACTGAGAGGGAACAACCATGATAAGTACTCTCCATGATACACCAGAGGAAATTGATGAAGTAGAAGGCTGATGGTATGGTTGAGTGAAATGCAGATGAGATGCATCAATGAAGAAAATAGGAATCTTGCACAACAATCTTATCTATGCTTACAAACATGATCATTTCACCACCAACACACTAGAATGATGGAAGAAACCACATGAACATTAAAGAGAAGGTCATAAAGGTGTTTGGGTAGTAATGAATGCTGCAATTGGCCCATGCGTAGAAATAATGACCAATTGAGTGACTAATAGGAACATACCACAGACCGCCCCTTTGGATTGAAAAAGGGTGGACTGCTGGTTAATTACGTTTGCATGACTCATTAGAGAGCTCAAGGGAATGGAGAATAAGGGAAGAGAAGGAAGAAGCAGTGAGAGAAATAGGAGAGAGCAGATAGAAAAACTTAGATGCGCAAAGAAGAGAAAAGGCTTAGAGACGAGAAACACAGTGAAAACACACTGATAAAGAAAGAAAGTGATGGATTTCTAGAAGAATAGGAATCTTGGTTGGGTTGATTATGATCACCCTAAACAGAGATGACCTTGATTCCCAAACTAGAGCAATAGTGGGATGCAACTTGGTGCTTACTAGACAGAAAACAACAGTGGTAAAGGGAGTTCGTTGAGGGATTGTTAAGCAGAGAAGGGACTCCATTGTGCAGAGGAAATATAGTTTAGAAACCACCTGATAAACCTGTAGATACCCAAAGCTCAATGGGAAGTGAAAAAATCTAATGTGTCATAGAGAGAAGGAGAGTAACCTTCTCGGATCATGACAGACTTGGAACCCTGCTGATTCCATTTCCCTATTGGTATCATGGCTTGGCATGGGGGTGGTGTGTTGTAGGAAGTGGCTCTACAACAAGGGATAAGGTTGGGAGGAAAGATGTCTCTCTCAGTCAGTTGGATTGGATTATCCCTTTTTTAGATAAGTGTTCATTTGTATTGAACTAGCTGTGAATGACTTATGTGAATGCTCATGAATAGAAAAATTGTGTGCCAGTGCATATGAATGTTTAAATCCAAGATATTTTTTGCATACTTATCCTATGTCTTGAATGCGGTAATATAAACTATGTTGTGATGTACACTAGTGATTGATTGTATCGTAAAAATTAATTAATGTAAACTGCTACCTGTTCTAGTACCCGATATGTTCCCTATGTAGAGAGTCTACAACTTGTGCGAGGATTTAGCCTTAAGTTTGACAATTAGTATAAGTTCAGGACCATATAGAGTCCTTGAAAGTCAGAGACTGAAGTCTTGCAGTACTCAAAAAATGGCTAAGTCCTTAGAATGAACAGCTGTGATTTCGTAAACCCTATGTGGCCAGGGAATACCCATAATTGTTCATCTGAAGAGATCATGACTATTGATCGGAGGGAAGTCAGAGTCTCTGTGTCGGAGTGATCCCACAGACGCTGTGGAAAGGACCCCAAAACAAACCTGTTAGAGTGAGAACTTCGAAAGAAAATCTCATGTAACATGAGAATACCTCCGAAGAAAAGACCCCAAAGTCCGACCAATATGGAACGTAAATCTAAAGAGGGAGGGATGAATTCTTTGTCGTTGATAATTGAGGGTCCCATAAGTAAGTTGGAAGGGTGAGAGCTAACATGGAATGTCAGTGCAAATATGTGCACCAATAGTTTATTAGGTGGATACATTGAGTGCAAGCCTAGCTAGCTCATCGTTGACTATTTTAGAGTACGACCTTAATGGATTCGAAGAAATCCTCCAATGACCTAGAAGTGAAATTTCAATGGAGGGAAGATCTCGACCATAGGTTAGAAAATGGAGAGACGAAACAAAATCCGTTGATTTTCCATGAGCCCTGTCTAAGTTGATAGAATGAATTTCTAACTTCATGGCTGACATGGCTTGTCAGCGAGGCAACTGAAGTGGGTTTAGAGTGACAGGTGTTACTTACCCATAAGAGGATGAGCCAAGTGGGGACAACATGGTGGGAGAACCTTAAGATCCAAATCAATCTCAACCATCTATTGGGATATTGCGACTTATGCTCATGATCGTTCATTAAGGAAAAGGGTATATTCCTCGATGCCTTAGTTTTGGAGTAAGGAAACTGCTCGAGTCGTTCTAGCTCCGAATGGATGACATCAAAAGGGAACATTATTCGATTCCATATCCATTGGAGGTGAGTTATGAGAGTACTAGAAGTGAATCCCAACGATAGCTCTGATTGTCCTGCGCGGAGCAGAATCTCTTGGTGGAAAAATTTCACTAGCACTACGTAGGTGAAATGTACTCTTCACATCAGATGACAAGAGAGTTGAGGTGTCACGTGGATGCCATGTGTCAAAGACATATAGGTCAAATACCAAGGAACTTTGGAAAGGATGTAACTTTCAATCTAGGACTCATTTTTGAGAAAATAGCAATCATTGGAAAGATCTTGATGAGCAGAAGATGATGAAGATAAAATAAAAGAGGGGATCGAGATAGCTAAGAAAATAAATAATTTCAATATCCCATTCCTTAAAAGGACGCTTAGGGGTCGAGTGTGTCACAGAGTGGTATCATAGCATAGTTCAAACTCTAGGCTTGAATGGGTCACTAAGACCACTTAAGGTTGCTTAAGAGAGCATTTATGTTTCCTGGAATGCATGAGTCAGAATAATGATATGAAATGCAAATGATGACTATTGTTTCAACACGTAGGAGGAATCGGAAAACCTCACGGAAGTGAATGCTACAACACAATATGGATGATCACTTGCACCTCAGATATGAAGAATCTAATGACCGAAGGGATAGGGAAACCCCTCCAGATTTGATGGCCATGGTGAGAAGTCTAAAGGATAATAATGAGAGGCTTATGAGATACCATGTCGAACGGGAAGATTTGAATGGATTTCTACTGTAGAGTCTGTCCAAAATTCAAAATCATTTGCAGTAACGTCCTAGAAATGTGGGACTACAACAATCAGAGAGGTTGAAAACCCCTTCGGATGCCAAAAAGAATGGAATGAATCACACTGATGCGGGAAAGAGTTCTTCCAAAAGAAAGTGTCAAGTCACTAAGAGAGGTGGATTGAGTGGAGGAATTTCCACAGAGTCCTCTGGTCAGAAGACTAATTTAGCAGGATAGTCTAGTAGTGGAACATAATCTATTATTTGTAAGAGGAGAAAGAGGAAGAAATATCAAAGTTTTCTGAGTAAAGAATTCAAGAAGGTATAGCCACCTACCTTTGATGGTGAAATAAAGAAAGGAGAGTAAGTCGAAGCATGGCTATTTAGCTTGAAAAAGTACTTCCAAGTACATAACTACTTAGACAATACCAAGGCAAGGACTGCAATGTTTAACATGAATGGAGGGGCTTCCATTTGATGGGAATAGCTCAAAGAAATCAAAAGGATAAAGGAAATAAAATTAACTTGGAAAACATTTGAGAGATACTTCTGCAAGGATTATCTATCTAAAAAGTATTATGATGACAAGATAAAGGAATTCTATGAGCTTAATATGGGGCAACTTACCTTAGAGGCATATGAAAAAAAAATTATGGAACTATTGAGGTATGTTCCCTACCTTAAGGAAGAGAAAGAAAGGACCCAACTTTTTCTCAGTTGTTTGCGATAGTCATACCAAGATCGAATTGATTTCGACAAAACCAAGACCCTGGAAGAGACCATTCAGAAGGATAAATGTTGTTACGATGAGTCTAAGCACAAGCATGCGTGTCCTAAGGATTGGAAAAGAAAGGACAAGAGTGGATTCCATAAGAAAGGATTTAATTCTTTTCCCTACAAAAATTACGGGAAATATGCATAGTCGGGTCAGCCAAGCAGGAGTGTGCGTCAACAAAATTTTCCATCCCAAACTAGGAATAAGCCAGTGGAGCAGGAAAAGGAAAGAGCATAAGAGCCTAAGAAAGGACCTTTGCAATGTTGGGGATGTGGAGAGCCGCATATATTGAGGGATTTTCCCCACAAGAAACATGACAATAGAAGAGTGTATAACTTACAGGGGGAAGCTATAGCCAATGATGTAGCCATGAGCATACTGAGAATATACACAACGATGGAAAATCGGCAAGAAGACCACCAAGCCTCTGTAGTGGAATTGGAAGGTATCATTACTTAACAAAAAATATCTATTTTAATTGACCCAAGATCTAATATTAGTTATGTTTCACTTCGAGTGGTTGAGGCATGTTCATTACAGAGAAATAAGCACACCAAAGTGTGGTTAGTTTAGTTATCCACTGGAACAAAGAGGAAAGTGGTAGAGGCCATTGAAGCTTGTCTAATTCAGCGGGATTTCAGACCAAAGAGGATCTAAATGTTATACCCCTTGTCTCTTATGACATATTGGTGGGAATGGATTGGTTAGCCACCCATAAGGAAAAATTGAAATACTATGAGAAAATTCTAGAATGTGAAGACGAGGAAGGAAATACGAGAATTTTGCAAGGCATTTGAAAGCCAGTCTCTATGAGACAAATATCAATGTTACATATCAAGAAGTATAACAGAAGAGGGTGTCCTTTGTATGCTATAGAAATACTAAATTCAACAAAAAGTGGTGAGTTGAAGGTTGAAGACCACCTAGTGTTATGGGAGTTCAGGGATTTGTTTCCGGAAGAGGTTCCCAGATTACCTATGAAATATGACCTTCACTTTTCAATTGATCTCATGCTGGGAGCAGTGCCAACATCGAGAGTGCCTTGCAGAATGAGTGCACTAGAGTTGGTGGACTTGAATATGAAGCTGGAATAAATGATGGACAAAGGTTACATCAAACCGAGTGTGTCCCCATGGGGATAAATAGCCCTATTCATAAAGAAGAAGGATGACACATTAAGGTTATGCATTGATTATCGATAGCTAGACACGATGACCATAAAGAACAAGTACCCTTTTCATAGAATAAATGATTTATTTGATCGTCTCATAGGGGATATATTTTTCTCAAAAATAAATTTGAGATCGGGATATCATCAAGTTAGGATTAAGGATGAAGACATCAACACGACATCTTTTAGGACAAGGTATGGACACTACGAGTTTGTTGTGGTGTTGTTTGGACTTACAAATGCACCAAATACATTCATGTGTTTAATGAATAGTGTGATTAGCAAGTACTTAGACAAGTTCATAATAGTGTTTGTGGAAGACATTTGGTGTATTCTAAGGATCGAGAGGAGCATGGAGAACATCTCAGGATGATGTTACAGGTGTTAAGAGAGCATTGTCTATATGCCAAATTCAGTAAATGTTATTTCTTTAAAAAGTAAATCCAGTATCTAGGCCAGTTAACCTCATCTGAAGGAGTTGCAATAGACCCCACAAATATCAAAGCAATCATGGATTGGCCAACCCATAGAAATGTGACAAAAGTGAGATCCTTCATGGGATTGGTTGGATATTACAAAATATTTATCAAAGGATTCTCCAAGATCAGAAATCCTATTACATCACTACAAAGGAAGGGAAAGAGATCTGTGTGGTCACCAGAAAGTGAATATAGTTTCCAACAATTAAAACAATTGTTGACCAATGCCCCTATTTTAAGGATCAAGGACCCATAAAAATACTTCCTGGTTTGCACAAATGCTTGAAAGGAGGGACTCAGCGGAATCCTCATGCAATAAGGACAAGTGTTTTGTTATGAATCACATAAGTTGAATGAACATGAGCAAAGGTATGTTACCCATGACCTAGAAGTTGTCACAATTGTACATGCGTTGAATATGTGGAGACATTACCTACTCGGGAGAAGATTTATCGTCATGAATAACGATTGTGGTATGAAGTATTTGTTTGACCTGCCAAGGTTGAATTCTAAACAAGTCAGGTGGATGGAATTGATGAGTGAGTTTGAATTCGAAATCAAGCACATAAAATGAAAAGAGAACAAAGTAGATGACATGCTCAACCGAAGCATTCAGACAATACACTTAGCAACAACAAGTGTACAAGATCCCAACATTCAAAAGAGGATTAATGCCCTCTTGTCAGAAGGCGGGTTCTTCAATCTAGTGAAGGAAACATTGCAGCAAGAACCTAAGGAAAAGAGGTATGAGGGATGCTAACATGTTGATGTACCATAAGAGGCTATATGTGCCTGATTTAGAAGACCTAAGACAATTGATTATGGATGAGTTTCATAGGAGTCCATACGTCAGTCATCCTAGTTATCAAAAAATGGTGACGGTAATTAGGAAACTGTATTATTGGCCTAAGATGAAGAAATCCATTTCTCATTATATCTCAAAGTGCTTAGAGTGCCAATAGGTGAAGGTTGAGCATCAACACCTTGCAAAACTATTGCAACCCATACAAATACCAGAGCAGAAATGGGAAGTGATTTCCATGGATTTTATCACAGGTTTACCAAAGACAATCAAACAACATGATGCAATCATGGTTGTAGTGGATAAGTTGAGCAAGACAACTCATTTTATTCCCATAAAATCTATTTTTAAAGCCGTAGACATTTCCAATATTTCCATGAAAGAGATATTCAAGTTGTACGGTTTTCTTAAAACCAAAATTTTAGACAGAGATACCAAGTTCATCTCAAATTTTTGGCGATGCTTGTTTGTATTTTTAGAGATGTAGTTGGCGTTTAGTACAGCCTACCATCCTCAAACCGATGGTCAGATCGAAAGGGTGAACAGAGTGCTAGAAGATATGCTATGAATGCATGTTATGCATAAACCCAAGCACTGGGAAGAATATCTACCTTTAGTAGAATTTGGGTACAACAATGGTTATCAAGAATCATTGAAAATGAGCATGTTTGAGGCTCTATATGGTAGGAAGTGCATAGTTCCAATAATTTTGGATAATCTAGTGGACAAAGTTACTCTTGGACCTTAATTACTGAAGGAAATTGAGCAAGCCATGGTTCAGATAAGGAAGAATATGAAAATTTCCCAAGATAGAGAAAAAATCTATGATAATAGCAAGAGAATCCCCAAAGAGTTCAAAATAGGATACCATGTGTATCTCCGGGTGAAACCCAAGAGAAGTTCCCTGAAAATGGGGATGTGTGCTAAGTTGGTTCCCCAATATTTCATACCATTTGAAATCCTAGAGAGAATAGGACCAATAACATATAGACTTGATTTAACACCTACTATTAGAGAACATAATGTATTCCATGTGTCCCTGTTAAAGAAACATGTAAATGATTCTAATCACATTATTAATGGGATTGTAATACAAGTGGAAGTAGAAGGTGAATTCTAGCTAGAGCCCCAATGCATCTTGGATAGGAAAGAAACGATGCTCTGGAACGCGCCATCACACAGGTCAAGGTGAAATGGAATCATTTTGGAGATCATGAAGCTACATGGGAGCTGGAAGATGCCATGAGATCGACATACCCATTTTTGTTTACTTTATAATTGTAAAAAGCATGATGTTTTAAACAACGAGGATGATGTTTTATTAAGGGGGAGGGGAATGTAACACGTTGTTTTATCCAAATACTGTAATTATGCACAAACTTCATATGTTAATAATATGAGGCATGTAATTATGTTTTGATTTAATATAGAACCAGACTAATGACTGAGAGGGAACAACCTTGATAAGTATTGGCCATGATACACCAGAGGAAATTAATGAAGTAGAGGACGGATGTGATGGTTGAGTGAAATGTATATGTGATGCATCAATGAAGAAAATAAGAAACTTGCATAAAAAACTTATCTATGCTTACAAACATGATGATTTCACCACCAACACACCAGACTGATGGAAGAGACCATGTGAAAATTAAAGAGAAGGTCATAAAGGTGGTTGGGTAGTAATGACTGTTGCAATTGGCCCATGCGTAGAAATAATGACCAATTGAGTGACTGATAGGAATGTACCACAAACTGCCCTTTCGGATTGAAAAAGGGTGGACTATAGGTTACGTTTTCATGAATCAACAGAGAGCCTGGGAGAATGGAGAATAAGGGAAGAGAAGGAAGAAGCAGTGAGGCAACATGAGAGAGAAGATAAAGAAACTTAGATGCGCAGAGAAGAGAAAAGGCTCAGAGACAACCAATAGAGCGTAGAAGCACAAACACGTTGATAAACAAAGAAAATGATAGCTTTATGGAATAAAATAGGAAGATTTTCGAAGTTGATGATGATCACCTTGAACAAAGACAACCTTGATTCCTGAACTGGAGCAATAATGGGCTACATCTTGGTGCTTATTGGACAAAAACCGACACTAGTAAGGGAAGGTCACTAAGGGATTGTTAAGCAGAGAAGGGGATACCTTGTGTATAGGAAATACAATTGAGAAACAACTTGATAAACCTGTAGAGACCTAGGGCTCAGTGGGAAGTGGAAAATTTTGTTGTGTCAGAGGGAGAAGGAGAGTAACCTTCTTGGATCATCGCAGACTTGGAACCCTGACGAGTCCATTTTCCTGGTGGTATCATGGATTGAAATGAGGGTCGCGTGTTGTAGGAAGTGACTCTACAACAAGGCCTAAGGTTGGGAGAAAACATGTCCTCTCTTAGTCAGTTGGATTGGATCATCCCTTTTCGAGATAAATGTTCATCTGTATTGAACTAACTGTGAATGACTTATGTGAATGATCATGAATAGAACAATTGTGTGTTAGAGCATATGAATTTTTAAATACAAGATATTGTTTGAATACTTACCCTATGTCTTGAATGTGGTAAGATAAACTATGTTGTGATGTATACTAACGTTTTATTGTATCATAAAAATGAATGAATGTAAACTGCTACTTGTTCGAGTACTTGATATGTTCCCTGTGTAAAGAGTTGGCAACACGTGCGAGGCCTTAGCCTTAAGTTCAACAATTAGTAGAAGTTAGAGACCATCTAGATTCCTTGAAAATCAGAGATCCAAGTCTTGCAGGACTCAGAAAATGGCTAAGTACTTAGAACAGACAATTATGATTTCGTAAACCTTGTGTGGTCAACAAAGACCCACAAACGTTGATTTGAAGAGATCATGATTTTTGATTGGAGGGTATTCAGAGTCACCTTGTTAGAGAGATCTCACGGACATTGTGGAAAGCACCCCGAAACAAACTTGTCAAAGTGAGACCTTTGGAAGAAAATATCATGTACTGTGAGAATAACTACGAAGAAAAGACCTTGAATTCCGACCAATATGGAATGTAGATCTGTAAGTGGGAGGGATGAATTCTCTATCGTTGATCATTGTGGGTCCCATAAGTAATTCAGAAGGGTGTGAGCTAACGGGTAATGTCAGTGAAAAGGTGTGCGTCAGTAGTTTATTAGGTGGATACATTGAGCGCGAGCCTGGTTGGATTAACATTGACTGTTTCAGAGTACGACCTTGATGGATTTAGAGAAATCCCCTGATGACCTAGAAGTGTGATTTTGATGGAGGGAATATCACGAACATAGGTTAGAAAATGGAGAGACAACACGAAAACCATTGATTTTTCGTGATCCCTATCTAAGTTGACAGAACGAAGTTCTAACTTCATGGTTGACGTGGCTTTCCATTGGGGCAGCTGGAGTGAATTTAGAGTGACAAGTGTCACTTACCTATAAGTGGATGAGTTGAGTGGGGTCAACCTGGTGGGACAACCTTAGGCTCTGAATCAATCTCAACCATCTATCGAGAGATTGTGACTTATGGTCATGATTTTCCATTAAGGAAAAGGGGATATTCCTCGATACCCTGGTTTCAGAGTAAGAAAATTGCTCGAGTCGTTCTAGCTCCAAACGGATGGCATAGAAAGGGAATATTCTTCAATACCATATCCTTTGGAGGTGAGTTATGAGAGTACTAGAAAAGAGTCCCAACGATAGCTCCGATGGTCCACATAATCTCTTGGTGGAAGAATTTCATTAGCACTAAGTCGGTGCAACGTAGTCTTCACGTCATATGATGAGAGACTCGAGGTGTCACGTGGATGCCACGTGTCAATGACATATTTCTCAAAGCCCAAAGAACTTTGGAAAGGCTGTAACTTTCACTCTAAGAATCATTTTTGAGTGAAATACCCATTGTTGGAAAGCTCTTAATGAGTAGAATATGATGAAGCTAAAAGAAAAGAGTGAATCAAGATAGCCGAGAAAAGAGAGAACTTCAATACTCCATACCTTAAAAGGACACTTAGGGGTTGGGTGTGTCACATAGTGATATCATAGCACAATTCAAACTCTAGGCTTGAATGGGTCACTGAGACCTCTTAAGGTTGCTTAAGAGAGTATTTATGTTTCCTAGAATGCATGAGTCAAAATACTGATATGAAATTCTAATGATGATTGGTGTTTCAAAACGTAGGACGAATTGAAAAATTGCACATAAGTGAATGGTGCTTCATAGTATGGATGATCACTTGCACCTCAAAGATGAAGAATCTGACAGCTAGAGGGATAGGGAAACCCCTGTAGATTTGATGGCCACAGTGAGGAGTCTAAAGGTGGATAATTAGAGACTTATGAGAGCCCATGCCGAATAGGTAGAGTTGAACACAATTCTACTATAGAGTCTGTCTAAAATTCAAAAACATCTACAACAAGGTCCTAGCAATGCATAACTACAATAGTCGGTGAGGTTGAAAACCCCTTCGGATGACCAAAAGCATGGAATGACTCACAACGATGCAGGAATGATTTCTTCCAAAATAAACCATCAAGGCACTAAGAGAGGTGGATCAAGTGGAGGCATTTCCACAGAGTCCTCTAGTCAGAAGATTAATTTAACAGGACAATCTAGTAGTGGCATTGAATCCAATATTTCTAAGAGGATAAAGAGGAAGAAATCTCAGAGTTTTTTGACTGAATAATTCAAGAAGAATAAGCCACCTACCTTTGATGGTGAAATAAATAAAGGAGAGGAAGTTGAAGCATGGTTATTTAGCTTGAAAAAGTAATTTCAAGTACATAACTACTCAAAAAAGACCAAGGCAAGGATTGCAATGTTTAACATGAATGGAAGGGCTTCCATTTGGTGGGAAGACCTCAAAGAAATTAAAAGGATAAAGGAAAGAAAATTAACCTGGAAATGGTTTGAGAGATACTTCTGCAAGGCTTAGCTATCTGAAAAGTATTATGATAACAAGATAAAGGAATTCTATGAGCTTAATATGGGACGACTTACCTTAGAGGTGTATGCAACATGATTTATGGAACTATTGAGGTATTTTCCCTACATTAAGGAAGAAAATGCAAGGATCCAACATTTTCTCACTAGGTTGCCACAGTCATACCAAGATCAAATTGAGTTTGACAAACTCAAGACCCTGTAAGACACCATTCAAAAGGCTAAATTTTGTTATGATGAGTCTAAGCACATGCATGAGTCTCCTAAGGATTTGAAAAGAAAGGACAAGAGTGGATTCTAGAAGAAAGTATTTAAGTCTTTTCCATGCAAAAATATGGGAAGGATGCACAGTCGGTTCATCCAAGCAGGAGTGTGCATCATCAAAATTTTCCATCCCAAAGTAGGAATAATCTAATGGAGCAGGAAAAGGAAAGAGGATAGGAGCCTAAGAAAGGACCTTTGCAATGTTGGGGATGTGGAGAGCCACATATATTGAGGGATTTTCCCCATATATAGCATGACAATAGAAGAGTGTATAACTTACAGGGGTCATCTACAGTCAACAATATAGCCAGGAGCATGTAAATTCTAACCTTGTACAATATCTACTGCAAACTGATATTCAGAAAAGAACATAAAAGATACAATGGAAAATACAAACATTACACAGAGATTTTTCACCTAGAAACCCAAACCGGGAAAACCAACATATATTATATTCATACATTATGTTACATTTTTTACAATACAATATACATATAGGAGCCAGCGGCATCCAAAACCCTAACCCAATGACCTGAATTAGTCCAAAACCCTAATTCCTTAACTGGAAATAGAAAACCATCGGCAAAAAACCATGTTCAAAAAACCACCTAATATCATGTGGTCCCGGAAATATGTCGTCCCGAAAAAAAAAATCGGGGGCGCTGCCCCTGAACCCCCATGTGGGGGGCTCTGCCTCCCTGCACCCACCGAGGGGGGGCCTAGCGCCCCCCCCTCTAACCCCCCTGCGCACTCGGCGCAGGCGCTCAGACACTACTAATCGTGCAAAGAATATAACACATACCCAACAGAGCATACGAAGAATCTACGCAATGGTAGAAAATCGACAAGCATACCACCAAGCCTTTGTGGTGGAATTGGAAGGTATCGTTACTGAACAACCAATATCTATTTTAATTGACCCAGGATCTAATATTAGTTATGTTTCACTTCAAGTGGTTGAGGCATGTTGATTACAGAGAAATAATCACACCAAAGAGTGGTTATTTTAGTTAGCTACTGGAACAAAGAGAAAAGTGGCAGAGGTCGTTGAATTTTGTGCAATTCGGATTGAGGGATTTCATACCCAAGAAAATATTAATGTTCTATCGCTTGGATCTTGAGACATATTGTTGGGAATGGATTGGTTAGCCACCCATAAGGAAAAAATGAACTGCTATGAGAAAACTCTAGAATGTGAAGATGAGGAAGGAAATATGAGAATTTTGCAAGGCATTTGAAAGTCAATCTCTGTGAGACAAATATCAGCATTACAACTCAAGAAGTATAACATAACAGGGTGTCCTTTGTATGCTATAAAAATAAGAAATTCAATAGACAATAGTGAGTTGAAGGTTGAAGATCACCTAGTGTTATGGGAGTTTAGGGATGTATTTCTAGAAGGGGTTCCTAGATTACCTCTGAAAATAGACCTTTACTTTTCAATTGATCTCATGTCAGGGAAGTGCCAGAATCGAGAGTGCCTTACATGATGAGTGCGCTAGATTTGGTAGAACTGAAGATGTAGTTGAAAGAAATGATGGAAACAAGTTACATCAGACTGAGTGTGTCGTTGTGGGGAGAACCATCCATGTTTGTAAATAAAAAGGATGGCACCTTAAGCTTATGCATCGATTATCACAACTGAACAAGATGACCATCAAGAACAAGCACCCTTTTCTAGAATAAATGATTTATTTGATCAATTCAAAGGGGCTATAGTTTTCTCAAAAATAGATTTGAGATTGGGATATCATCAAGTTAGGATTAAGAACAAAGACATCCACAAGAAAACCTTTAGGACAAGGTATGGACACTATGAGTTGATTGTGGTTCCATTTGGACTTACAAATTCACCAGCTACATTCATGTGTTTAATGAATAGTGTGCTCAACAAGTACTTAGACAAGTTCATATTAGTGTTTGTGGATGAAATTTTGGTGTATTCCAAGGATCGAGAGGAGCATGGAGAACATCTGAGGATGGTGTTACAAGTTTTAAGAGAGCACAAACTATATGCCAAATTCAACAAGTGTGATTTATTTAAAAAGGAAATCCAGTATCTAGGCCACATAATATCAGCCGAAGGAGTCGCAGTATACCTTGCAAAGATCAAAGCAATCATGGATTGGCCAACCCATAGAAATGTGATGGAAGTGAGATACTTCATCGGATTGGTTGGATATTACAAAAGATTTATCAAAGGATTCTCCAAGATCGGAAATACTATGACGTCGCTACAAAGGAAGGGAAAGAGATTTGTGTGGTCACCAGAATGTGAAGATAGTTTCCGAAAATTAAAATAGTTGTTGACCAATGCCCTTGTTTTAAGGATTGGAGACCTAGAAAAAGACTTCTTCATTGGCACAGATTCTTGTGAGGAGAGACTCAGTGGAATCCTCATGCAATAAGGACAAGTGGTTTGTTATGAATCACGAAAGTTGAACGGACATGAGCAGAGGTATGCTACCCATGGCCTAGAACTTGCCACAATTGTACATACGTTGAAGTTGGGGAGACATTACCTGCTCGGGAGAAGATTTATCCTCATGAATGACCATTACGGTATGAAGTATTTGTTTGACCAACCAAGGTTGAATGCTAGATAGGCTAAGTGGATGGCATTGATCAGTGAGTTTGACTTCAAAATCAAGAGCATAAAATTAAAAGAGAACAAAGTCGCTGACGCGCTCAACCAAAGTGTTAAAACAATACACTTAACAGTAGAAAGTGTAGGAGAGCCCAAGATTCAACAAAGTATTAAGACCCTCTTGTCAGAAGACATGTTATTCAATCTATTCAAGGAAACGTTGCAACAAGAACCTAAGGAAAATATGTACAAGGTATATCAGCTGAGGGATGGTAACCTATTGATGTACCATAAGAGGCTATATGTGCTTGATTCAACAGACCTGAGGCAATTGATTATGGATGAGTTCCATAGGAGGCCTGTTAAGCCCTAATATTGGCTCATTACCCCTTAATTGGGGCATATTATATTAGTAATGCTATTTTATTTATGTCGACCTATTGATGTACCATAAGAGGCTATATGTGCTTGATTCAACAGACCCGAGGCAATTGATTCTGGATGAGTTCCATAGGAGGCCTGTTAAGCCCTAATATTGGCTCATTACCCGTTAATTGGTGCATATTATATTAGTAATTCTATTTTATTTATGTCGGCTTTAGGCCATTAGTTTTAATTATACCTCCTAGTCTCCTATATATACCAAGGAGACATTTTCATTTTGAATCATCTTGTACTTGAACATTTAAGTGGGGTAAAAGGAGGTTGCCACCTCGAAGAGGCTTATTATCTAAAATTATCTCTTCTTCAAGGCGTTGAGTACTTTTTCTGAGGTTTTTCTATGCTATATTGATATTTCGTTCTTAACATATGGTATCAGAGCTCAAGGTCATGGGGTTTCGCTGCTACATCTAAGACACCTTGGAATTTTCACTATAACTTGTTTTCTACAATGTTTCAGAAGGAACGGATTGGATGATATTTGGAAGATGGATCAAGGTACGTTGGTTTCAAAATTTAGCTCCTGAGGTCTTATACTTTCGGAGATACAACCTATACAAGATAGGGTTATGGAAACATCTTGAACTGAGTCATTGCGGAATTTTCTCTATAACAACTTTTCTGTAATGTTTCAGACCCTGAACTTCGGAATATATTTACATAAATTAGTAAGGTATCTGTGGTAAAAAGTTCATATTTTGGTTCATCTTACATTTTTATATACACCCTGTGTAACATAGGGTATCTGACTAGACCTATTGACTAGTCTCAACAAGGTGTTCCAGGTAAAACAATCAAAACTTCTTCCTAGAGTATCCAAATTGAGTGGGACTAGTTTCATTGGATCGTGGACAGTCTGTAGTATATCTGGTGTGAGTTTCAGAATTTAATATCAATTATTTTGTGCAGGGCCCTCTATACAAGTGAGATCTCCTGGAAAGGCCAAAAATTGACAAGTTGTGGGGAAGTTACAGTAAATTCCACTTGGAACATCCAATTTTGATCAGACCTGTGGCATTGCAAAGAAGAAATATCAGAGAAATACATAAAAGAACGTTTCATACCCAGAAGGGCCGAAACTTGGGAGATACAATAGAAGAAATATTGTCTAGTAGAACCACCTCAAAATCAAGGTTCAAAAGTGAAGTTGGCCAACATGCCACCAAAAAAGGGAACTTCTACACCAAATAAGCCTGCAGAAAATCCTACTTGGACTCTTGATGAAGGTGAAGAGATGTGTAGGGACATAAATGAACTACAAAAGAATATGGATTCAATGGAAGCTATGTTGGATACTAAGATGGATGGTTTAAAAGGGGAGATCATGAAAGTATTGAAAAAATTTGTAACAGAGAAGACACCTGAAAGTGAAAATGCATCCCATGAAATTCATGATGAGGACACAAGGAAGGTGAATCAAGAATGGAGAAACTCCAACTTTAGTTTGAAGACCAACCACGTTGCTAAGATTGATATGAAGAAGTTTGATGGTAAGGACCCAATCACATGGATACTTCAGATGGAGCAATTCTTTGATCTCCATAATGTGCCACATACACAAAAGGTACAAATTGCTTCTTTATATTTAGAACCTAATCAATTTGTATGGTATCGATGGCTTT
>SNQJ01S0000886.1:1118488-1174658 GCA_010110895.2 Picea sitchensis | reverse complement strand
ATACCTCCTAGTCTCCTATATATACCAAGGAGACATTTTCATTTTGAATCATCTTGTACTTGAACATTTAAGTGGGGTAAAAGGAGGTTTCCCCCTCAAAGAGGCTTATTATCTGAAATTATCTCTTCTTCAAGGTGTTGAGTACTTTTTTCTGAGGTTTTTCTATGCTATATTGATATTTGGTTCTTAACAAGGCCATACATCGATCATCCTGGTTATCAAAAAATGGTGATAGTAGTTAGGAAACTATATTATTGGCCTAAGATAAAGCAATACATTTCTCACTATATCTCAAAGTGATTAAAGTGCCAACAAGTGAAGGTCGATCATCAACACCCTACGAGACTATTGCAACCCATACTGATACTAGAGTGGAAATTGGAAGTGATTTCCATGGATTTTATCACAGGTTTACCAAAGACAATCAAACAAGATGATGAAATCATGGTTGTAGTGGATAAGTTGAGCAAGGAAACTTATTTTATTCCCATAACTTGTCTAATTTTAAAGTCGTGGACGTTTCCAATGTTTTCATGAAAGAGATATTCAAGTTGCATGATTTTCCTAAAACCGCAATTTCAGAAAGAGATACCAAGTTCACCTCAAAATTCTAGCGAAGCTTGTTTGTAGGTTTAGAGATGCATTTGAAATTTAGTACGACCTACCATCCTCAAATCGATGGTTATATATAAAGGGTGAACAAAGTGATAGAAGATATGCTATGAATGCATGTTATGTATAAACCCAAGCAGTGGGAAGAATATCTACCTTTGGTAGAATTTGTGTACAACAATGGCTATCAAGAATCATTGAAGATGAGCCTGTTTGAGGCTCTATATGACATCAAGTCCAAAGTCCCAATCAATTGGGATAATCCAATGGAAAAAGTTACACTTGGACCTGAATTGTTGAAGGAAATGGAGCAAGCAATGGTTCAGATAATGAAGAATCTGAAAATTTCCCAAGATAGATGGAAACGTTATGCTAACAGCAAGAGAATCCCCAGAGAGTTCAAAATAGGAGACCATGTGTATCTCCAGGTGAAACCCAAGATAAGTTCCATGAAAATAGGGATGTGTGCTAAGTTTCCTCCCCGATATTGTGAACCATTTGAAATCCTAGAGAGAATAGGACTAGTAGCATACACACTTTCTTTACCACCTACTATTACAACACATAATGTATTCCATGCATCCTTTTTGAAGAAATATGTACATGATTCTAATCACATTATTGAATGGACTGTAATACATGTGGAAGCATAAGGAGAATTCTAGTTAGAGCCCCAATTAATCCTAGATAGGAAAGAAATGATGCTCCAGAACCGAGCCATCACGCAAGTCAAGGTGCAATGGAATCATTTTGGAGATAATGAAGCTACATGGGAGTTGGAAGATGCCATGAGATCAGCATACCCATTTTTGTTTACTGTATAATTGTAAAAAGCATGGTGTTTTAAACACCGAGGATGATGTTTTATTAAGGGGGAGGGGAATGTAACACCCCGTTTTCTCCCAAGACTATAATTATGCACAAATTCATATGTTAATAATATGAGACATGTAATTGTGTTTTGATTTAATATAAACACGAAACTGCTGACTAAGAGGGAACAACCTTGATAAGTACTGGCCATGATGCACCAGAGGAAATTGATGAAGTAGAGGACTGATGGGATGGTTGAGTGAAATGGAGATGAGATGCATCAGTGAAGAAAATAGGAAGCTTCACAACAAGCTTATCTATGCTTACAAACATGATGATTTCACCACCAACACACTAGACTTATGGAAGATACCATGTGAGCATTAAAGAGAAGGTCATAAAGGTGGTCGGGTAATAATGATTGCTTCAATTGGACCATGCATATAAAGAGTGGCCAATTGAGTGACTGACAGGAACGTACCACAAATCGCCCCTTCAGATTGAAAAATGGTGGACTGTGGGTTACTTCTATAGGACTCAACATAGAGCCCAAGGGAATGGAGAAGAAGGGAAGATAATGAAGAAGCAGTGAGAGAAACATGAGAGAGCATATAGAAAAAATTAGATGCGTAGAGAAGAGAAACGACTCAACGACGAGCAACATAGCACAAAAGTGCAAATGCATTGATAAAGAAAGAAAAGGATAACTTTATGGAAGAAAATAGGAAGCTTTTCCAAGTTGATGATGATCACCCTCAACAAAGATGACCTTGATTCCTGAATTGGAGCAATAGTGGGATGCAACTTTGTTCTTACTAGACATAAGTTGGAACTGATAAGGGGAGGTTGTTGAGGGATTGTTAAGCAGAGAAGGGACTCCCTTGTGTAGAGGAAATCCAGTTAAGAAACCACTTGATAAACTCGTAGAGACCCAAATCTCAATGGGTCGAAGTGGCAACTTTTGTTGTGTCAGAGGGAGAAGGAGAGTAACCTTCTTGGATCATTAAAGACTTGGAACCCTACTGAGTTCATTTCCCTGGTGGTATCATGGCTTGGCATGGGGTTGGCGTGTTGTAGGAAGTGGCTCTACAACAAGGCCTAAGGTTGGGAGGAAAGGCATCCTTTCCGAGTCAGTTGGATTGGATCATCCCTTTTTCAGATAAGTGTTCATCTGTATTAAACTGACTATGAGTGACTTATGTGAATGCTCATGAATATAACAATTGTGTGTTAGTGCATATGAATGTTTAAATCCAAGAGACTGTTTGCATACTTATCCTATGTCATGAATGCGGTAAGGCAAACTATGTTGTGATGTATACTAACGTTTGATTGTATCATAAAAATGAATGAATGTAAACTGCTACCTATTCGAGTACTTGATATGTTCCATGTGTAGAGATTCTACAACTCGTGTGAGGCCTTAGTCTTAAATTCGACAGTTAGTAGAAGTTTGGGACCATATAGAGTCCTTGAAAGTCATAGACTAAAGTCTTGCAGGACTCAAAAAATGGCTAAGTCCTTAGAATGAATAATTACGATTTTGTAAAACCATGTGTGGTCAGCGAAGACCCGCAACCGTTGATCTAAAGAGATCGGGACCATTGATCGGAGGCTACTAGGATTCGTCATGTCGGAGAGATCCCATAGGCACTGTGGAAAGGACCCCGAAACAAACCTTTAGGAGTGAGAACTTCGAAAGAAAATATCATGTACCATGAGAATAACTCCAAAGAAAATACCCCGAATTTCGACCAGTATGGAATGTAGATCTATAAGCGGGATGGATGAATTCTCTACCATTGATCATTGCAGGTCCCATAAGTAAGTCGAAAGGGTGAGAGATGACGGGTAACATCAACGAAATATGTGGGTCAGTAGTTGATTAGGTGGATAGATTGAGCGCGAGCCTAGCTGGATCAACATTGATTGTTTTAGAGTACGACCTTGATGGATTTGGAGAAACCCTCCGATGACCTATAAATTAAAGTCCAATGGAAGGAAGGACTCAACCATAGGTTAGAAAAGGGAGCTCAACAACATGAAATCCATTGATTTTCCATGAGCCCTGTTGAAGTTGACATAATGAAGTTCTAACGTCATGTATGATAGGTGTCACTTACCCATAAGTGCTAGGTGTCACTTACCCATAAGTGGATGAGCCGATGGGGTCAACCTGGAGGGAGAACCTCAGGCTTCGAATCAACCTCAACCATCTATTGGAAGATTACAACTTATGCTCATGATCGTCCATTAAGGAAAAGGGTATATTCCTCGATGCCATGGTTTCGAATTAAGGAAACTGCTTGAGCCATTCTATCTCCAAACAGATGGCATCGAAAGGGAATATTCTTTTATATCATATACGTCAGAGGTGAGTTATGAGAGTACTAGCAAAGAGTCTGAACGGTAGCTCCAATGGTCCTGCGTGGAACAAAATCTCTTGGTGGCATAATTTCATTGACACTATGTAGGTGCAACGTAGTCTTCATGTCAGATGACGAGAGAGACGAGGTATTATGTGGACACCACGTGTCAATGACATGTAGGTCTAAGACCAAGGAACTTTGGAAAGGTCGTAACTTTCGATCTAGGACTCATTTTTGAGCGAAATAGCCACCATTGGAAAGCTCTTGATGAGCAGAAGACGATGAAGCTAAAAGAAAAGAGGGGATCAAGATAGTTGAGAAAAGCGATAATTTCAATACCCCATCCCTAAAAAGGACACTTAGGGGTTGGATGTGTCACACATTAGCACCATTTACACATGATTTGTAAAAAAAGTAGTCATAGTGCAAGTGGCGGCAACATACACCCTCCTGGGAAACATTAGTTGTTAGTGGACACTCTTTTTTGGTATGGGTTAACATTTGTTGTTAGTTTTACACATTAAAAAGATGCCTAAAGCAACCTACCCACCTGCCATTATCCTACTGAAACAAGTTTCCCTGCTAAAACAACCTGCCTGAACCAACCTACCCACCTACCATTATCAATGGCATGCCATTTATTTTCACAATGCAGCCATCCAACGAAAGGGACATCACCATTGCAGTGGAACTTGTTTATCATATATGATGTAATTCTCAAAAAATGAAACTTACTAATACATGTAAGTTCTTCAATAAATATTTATAATTGGATCGTGCTATAGTGGACGCCCTTGAGTTTATATGTCCTCTTAGTTTACACACTATATATTATATTAGAAGAATGAGTGGATGTCGTTGAGCTTATCTTTCGATGAATTTTTCACACTAATGCCCCATGTTTATAAATTTGGATACACGTAATTGATAGGACTAAAGGAATTTCTAGAATGAATCAAAATATGCTAACCACATTAGACAAATTCAACACCTTTGCAAATTGAGCAATAACATTAATGCTTTTGTATATAAGAGGAGATTTATGGATCCTCGTTTATTATATTGCACTAACTCAATGATTTAATTTTGAAATAAAAATGGCATGAAAAAATAACAGGGTTACCCAACAACCACCTCCAGGAATGGATGAGACCACCTCCATGAATGGATGAGAATATGGTGCATAATACAACCAACCAGAGTAAAATTATGTACAACATAATAAGAGATCTATATTTAAGCCTTCTTCTTTCTTTCACTCTAATCATTAGTAGAGATCATGCATACACATTTGTCTATAGTACAATCAAATTATTATAATAATATTTATGCAAATGAATAAATTTTATCAACTAACACTTAGCAACATAGAACCACTACTCTACATGAAAAACACCTAGCAACTTTTTAGGAAAATACTAGTCATGTTCTCTGCCTCCTAGATGCCATCTTCATTTTGGAATCTGAGCTAGTGGGCGTTGTCACCCAGGCTGTAAAGAGAAATAAAAATATTAACGAGGTCAACGAACTTGCCCACAATCACCCCAAACTCATCTTCCTGGGGGAGGACAGGCTCATCATCATCACCAAAGACTACACATCCAATCTATGCGTTAACCAAACTGCCAAGACGATCATGATTGAGGCAGGCATTGTTATGCGAGATCTCTTGGGCGAAGCCACTAAGGTGGGATTGAAATTACCCATCTCCATGGGAAGGAGTCTTGGTAGCCATGTCTATGAGCATCGATTCCCATGGTAGCGACCTTGTAGGTAATGGTTCCGAAGGAATGTCAACAACCAGGTCTATGAGCATTGATTCCCATGGAAACGATCTTGTAGGTAAGGGTTTTTCCATCAATGAATACATTGTGCCCATGCACTTGGTCGTACCTTCGCCTGCATTAGAGGGTTATGCTAAGGTCATCAAATTGACTAAAAATGATGAAGATCTCAAGGCTGCTAGATTCGCTCTGGGAATTATGTGTTAAATATAATGTAACCTCAACAGGCTGACTGTACACTGCCACCTGTTCTAGACAGTTGTACTTTCTATTCTTGTTTTGCTTGAGCCTATTTAGCTCAGCTATTTCCCTTTGCATAGTGCTTCACTTCTTCATGATCTTCTTCATGTACTCGTTTTGTACTTTTCTTCTTATATTCTAATATACTTTTTTCTGTTCTATTCTTCCTCTCTGCATTTCTTGCTTCTCAATTTATCATGGTATCAGAGCTACAGAAGTAAGCCTCTTCACACAGGCTGGAGAGCAACACGGTCCTTAAATAGCGCAGAGCTTACACGGATCTTGAGAGCATTCGACACAGACTTTTCACAAGGCTTGGAGAGTTGTCTGTCATACTCTCGAAAAGATCCTCGCAGGAAACTTCCACTAGTAAGCAGACCGTCATACGTTCAAAATATTAGCGTAAGAAGCTCACGCGAGGTCACAGAGTGTACTATGCTCGAAAGTTTCAAGGAGCAGAAACATGAGAAGGAAGTAGAGACTGAGAAAGAAGAAACTTTAAAGATTCTTGTACAATTTTCAAGAATCATCAAAGAATTCATGAAGAAGAGATTTAGAAGGAAGAAACGTTGAAGATTTCACGAAATTCGTTCAAATTTGTGAAAGATTGCTACAAAAGGCAGCATCATTTAAAGCATTTTGGAAATCGCTCAAATCTGTTAAAGATTGCAGCAGACAACGCCAAGCTTTAAAGAATCCATGTATTTCTTTCAAATATTTGAAAGATTCATGAATCTTTCCTCCACAGGAGCAAAGAACGCATCTCATGTGAAAAGAACAACCATTGAGGCCGTAAGATTTGTCCTGCGAATGTATCTAGAGTGGGAAACCAGTTCAGAAGGGACGAAGAGAGCGCAGAAAAGACAAAATAATTTCAGCCGTTAGATCTTGCGCAAAGGACCGATTGCAGTTGGATCAGCGAGAAGGTGCACGAGGTTTAGTCCTCTGAAGCGCACAAGAGAAATTTTGACTTGTGAAGTCACGAAATCCCGAAATCATTTGGACTGTCCATCAAGAAACACGTGGCGAGATCTCGACATTTCGCTGACTCACAAGGTGTAAAGATCAGAAGACTGTCGTGAGAATTCGCGAATCGCGAAATCATGAGTTATTCTGGACCGTTGGATTGAGATAGATCATGAGTTGTCGATCTGATCCAATCGCAAAATTGGGAATCGGGAGTTGGACGAGCGAAGGAGACTGCTCTCCAAAACTCTAATATGTGAAATCCCGACATCACAAATCGCAAAATTTCGTGAGGATTGTGAGTCGTCCATCTCAGAGGACAGGTGGCAGCAGATCCAAGTGCCATCATTTTCGGCATCTCAGAGTTCAGGATATCGGAGGTCTTGTCGACGAAAGGTCACGACACTCCACGGTGAAAGTCCCGAAATCCTGAAAAGATCATAGCCATCCATTCGATCGGACACGTGGCGGAGATCGAGGAAATCGTCGGTATTTTGTCTACCAGGGTTTCAAGTTGACAGAGGATTTGGAGTCGCAAGTCGTGAAATCGTGAAACGACGAGGACCGTCCATCTTGAGGGGACACGTGGCAACAATCTAGGCCTTCAGGGAAAGTCCCGGAAGGAAAGGGCCATCGGCATATCAGGATTCGACGTTTCGCGAATCTTGAGGACAAGAAGCACGAGCATTTTGGAATTGCGAAGTCCGAAATCTCGAAAGGAGGAAAAGCTTTGTTATGGGGCCCAGCTGACATCATCATGTCAAAATGAGGGATCGGGTATCCCCACAGTGAAACACCCTGAAGCAAACTTGAGTCGTCCATCTGTTGGAACACGTGGCAGAAATCGAGGCCTTCAAAAAAAATCCCGATAGGAGAGTCCATCGGCATTACGGGATTCAGAAAATCGCAAATCTTGAAGACGAGACGTCCGGAGCATTTGAAGTCTCGAAATCGCGAGAAGAGATCAGGACCGTCCATCATAGGAGGATGCGTGGAGGATATCAAAGAATTCGGGAAATTTCCCGAAAGAAAAAATTATCTATCGGGATATCAGGGTTCGAAAGATCGGGGATTTCGTGGACAAGAGATCCAATACATTTCGACATTCGAAACCCCAAATCCTAGAAAAGAGGTATGACTGTGGTCATATAAAGCAAGGTCGCGTGGACCCCGAGTCTAGCCTGGAGGGCTAACTGAAGTTAGAGCACATCGGGATTTCGAAGCCAAAAAACCCCGAAAGAAAGATAAGGCCGCAGTCTTGTGAGAACTGGTCACATGGACTAGGGCATAGCCAGGAGGGGCTAAGGAGAGAAAATCCATATCAGGAAATCGGTAAATCGGAGATCGGGGATTCAAGAGGACAAAGAACCGGAAAAGTCTGTAGCGCTTTAACCTTTAGGCGTGTGGTCACATTGATCAGAGACTAAGGGCCAACTCAAGGCCGATAAGCTCTCATCGACAATCGGCGTTCGGCAATCGGAAGTTGGAGAGTTCAAAGGTCTCGTCTAACGGAGTTTCGAAACCACTACAAATTACACGCAGGAGACAGGTAAGTAAGAATTTTTTTTTTTTCTGTTTTGCTGAAATCCTTAAAAGATGGAGATGTCTAGCAACTTAGGACCAACACAGGGTCTGATTCTTCTTGGAAAGAACTATGAGTTCTGGTCTCTTCGGATGAGATCCTTCTTGCAAGCATAAGAGTGTTGGGATCCAATGGATCATAGACATGTGGAACTAGATCCAGCAGACCTGTCCGCCATGACTAATCAATAGAAAATTGCTCAAGCAACGCAGAGAAATAGAGAAAATAAAGCTAAATTTTGAATTCAAAATTCTGTGGATGACTCGATTTTTTCAAAAATCACAGGCGCTAGTACTTCAAAACAGGCCTGGGACATCCTTAAATCTTCCTACCAAGGAAATGACAGGGTCAAAAAAATTAAACTATAGACCTTGAGAACGCAATTCAAGACTCTAAGGATGACAGTGTCCGAAAATGTGGATTAGTTCATGACCAGAGTCATGGGCATCGTGAACCGGATCAGATTGACTGGTGAAACCATCAGTGATTAATGCATAGTTGAGAAAATCCTTAGAATTTTACCAAAGAAATTCGAAATGGTTGTAACAGCAATCCTTGAATCCAAGGATCTGTCAAATTTCTCAACAGATGAATTAATTGGTTCTCTGGTGACACATGAGACCAGATTGCATCTCACAGATGAGTCAATCTCCAATGCTTTCAAAACTCAATTCTCCTTCAGCAGAGGGAGAGGCAAAGGCAAAGGCAGAAGCATAGGTCACCAAGGAAGAACGAGCAATCAAAGTAACCCTCACTCCAATGGAGGTAATAGATAACAGTATCCGAATCAAAATTTCCAAGGTCAAAGACAACAACAACAAAATCAACATCAAAGTTACTAGCCTCAAAGAGGCAGAGGGAGAAGATCAAATGAGAAATCAAGCATACAATGCTATTACTGCAAAAAGTATGGGCACTATGAATCTGAATGTAGAAAGAAGCAAGCAAATCATCTCTCAGGCAGAGCACATGTGTCAAATCACACAGGTGAAAACTCAGGAGGTATGTCTCTTTCGTGCCACAAGACTTAACAACAACTTAAGGATCTCTGGTTGCTGGATAGTGGATGCAGCAATCACATGACAGGTAAGAAAGATTTACTTTCATGCATTGATTCTTCAATCTCATCTGATATTACACTTGGAAATGATTACTTAGTCAAAGTTCAATGAAAAGGAACAGTTCCTATTCTTACTAAACAGAATGTAAAGAAAGACATAAACAATGTCTATCATGTTCCAGATCTAAAACATAATTTGCTAAGTGTAGGACAACTCATTGAACATGGCTATAAGGTACTTTTTGAGGGAGCATCTTGCAAGATATATGACAAAATCCCAAGCAGAAAATTGATTTCTGAAATCCACATGACTCCAAATAGGATGTTTCCCCTTACCCTCAGAACTGCAAATCTAATTCAACCATATGCACAAAGTGCATCCACCCTGAATGAAACTATGGTTTGGCATACAATATTTGGACATCTACCATTTAAGAGTCTAAGTCTTCTTCAGAAGAACTCCATGGTCAAAGGTCTTCCTATCTTTAAAGAGAAAATTCCCCCATGTGAGTCTTGCATACTTCGAAAACATAAGAGAACTAGTTTTCCACAGTCTTCCACTTAAGCCAAACAACATCTTGAACTTGTTCACACTGACCTATGTGGACCAATGCAAATAGAGTCAATAGGTGGTAGCTTTTACTTTCTAACGTTTATTGACGATTTCAACAGAAAAATATGGATCTATTTTCTCAGACAGAAGTCTGAAACTTTTGTAAAATTCAAAGAATTCAAGGCAGAAGCTGAAAAACAGAGTGGCAAATATATCAAAGCACTCAGGTCAGATGGAGGAGGAGAATACAACTTCAGAGAATTTGCAATTTTTTGCAAATCACAAGGCATTATCATGCAAACAATAGCCAGGTATACTCCACAACAGAATGGAGTGGCTGAAAGGAAAAATCAGACAATAATGAATATGGCAAGAACACTTCTTAAAGAGAAAAGTTTGTCAAATACTTTTTGGGCTGANGTGTAGGACAACTCATTGAACATGGCTATAAGGTACTTTTTGAGGGAGCATCTTGCAAGATATATGACAAAATCCCAAGCAGAAAATTGATTTCTGAAATCCACATGACTCCAAATAGGATGTTTCCCCTTACCCTCAGAACTGCAAATCTAATTCAACCATATGCACAAAGTGCATCCACCCTGAATGAAACTATGGTTTGGCATACAATATTTGGACATCTACCATTTAAGAGTCTAAGTCTTCTTCAGAAGAACTCCATGGTCAAAGGTCTTCCTATCTTTAAAGAGAAAATTCCCCCATGTGAGTCTTGCATACTTCGAAAACATAAGAGAACTAGTTTTCCACAGTCTTCCACTTAAGCCAAACAACATCTTGAACTTGTTCACACTGACCTATGTGGACCAATGCAAATAGAGTCAATAGGTGGTAGCTTTTACTTTCTAACGTTTATTGACGATTTCAACAGAAAAATATGGATCTATTTTCTCAGACAGAAGTCTGAAACTTTTGTAAAATTCAAAGAATTCAAGGCAGAAGCTGAAAAACAGAGTGGCAAATATATCAAAGCACTCAGGTCAGATGGAGGAGGAGAATACAACTTCAGAGAATTTGCAATTTTTTGCAAATCACAAGGCATTATCATGCAAACAATAGCCAGGTATACTCCACAACAGAATGGAGTGGCTGAAAGGAAAAATCAGACAATAATGAATATGGCAAGAACACTTCTTAAAGAGAAAAGTTTGTCAAATACTTTTTGGGCTGAAGCAGTAGCATTCTCAGTTTATCTCCTGAATAGATATCCAACCACCAAACTAAAGCTAAAAGTCCCTCAAGAAGCATGGAGTGGGACAAAGCTAAATGTTGCACATCTAGGGACATTTGGATGCATAGCATACACTTACATACCTTCTGAATTAAGGAAGAAACTTGATGACAGAAGTGAGAAATGTATTTTCGCTGGATATAGTGAAACATCTAAAGCTTACAGGCTTTACAATCCAATCACCAAGAAACTAATTCTCAGCAGAGATGTAAAATTTCTAGAAAATCAATTCTGGAATGATTCAGAAAATCAACAAATGGACAACCAAAATCCATTGCTGCCAAGTTCTGAAAATGCAGAAAATTCAGGACAGCAAGTACCTCAAACTATTCTTCCAAGATTGCAGGTACAAAGACAACCTGAAAATTCTCAGGATGACTCAACTTCCAGCAGAGAATCATTCTCTGAACCACAAAATCAGAGAACTCGAAGTTTGAGAGAAATCCATCAGCAGTTGGATGACTTTGAACAACACAACCTTTTTGCTTTAATGTCATGTCAACCTACATCATTTAAGGAAGCGGTTAAGGAGCCACATTGGGTTCAAGCCATGAACCAAGAAATTGACTCCATTGAGAAGAACAATACATGGGATCTTGTTGACTTGCCAAGTTACAAGAAGAGTATTGGTGTCAAGTGGGTTTACAAAACTAAACTCAATGAAAAAGGGCAGATTGAAAACCACAAGGCAAGACTTGTTGCAAAGGATTCTCACAACAACCTGGTACTGATTATGGTGAAAATTTTGCTCCAGTAGCAAGATTAGACACTGTAAGGACTCTATTGGCCATAGAAGCCCAACACAAATGGCAAGTATACCAGATGGATGTCAAGTCAGCATTCCTGAATGGTTTCTTAGAAGAAGAAGTTTATGTCAATCAACCACATGGATTTGAAGTCCAAGAGCAGCCAGCCAAAGTATATCGGTTGAAGAAAGCCTTGTATGGCTTAAAGCAAGCTCCAAGAGCTTGGTACAACATAATTGACACTTATGTATGCAGCCAACCTTGTTTCCAGATTCATGGAATCGCCCAAAGATTCTCATTGGAAAATGGAGAAACGAATTCTGAGATATGTTGCAGGAACTCTCAATTTTGTCTTATGGTACACTAAATCTGATAGTAATCAACTTTCTGGTTACACAGACAGTGATTTTGCAGGCAGCCTAGATGATAGGAAAAGCACATCTGGACATGTTTTTCAACTGGGCACGAACCTAATCTCATGGGCATCAAAGAAGCAGCCAATTGTTTCAATATCTTCTGCAGAGGCAGAGTATGTCGCTGCTACCTTAGCTTCCTGTCAAGCTGTGTGGCTGAGAAGAATATTGAAAGATATGTCACATACAGAAAAGGATCCAACTCCTATATTCTGTGACAATACTTTAGCAATTGCTTTATCTAAAAATCATGTATTTCACAAGAAAATCAAACACATTGACACTCGTTTTCATTTCATACGCGAGCTAGTCAATAATGGTGATATTGTACTACAATTCTGTGGTTCTCGAGATCAGCTTGCTGGTATCTTTACAAAGCCACTGGGAAAATCAGTTTTTGATTTTCAGAGACAACACTTAGGCATAATCAGTGCTGATGTTTGTAACTGTTGAGTTTAAGAGGGAGTGTTAAATATAATGTAACCTCAACAGGCTTACTATACACTGCCACCTATTTTGGACAGCTGTACTTTCTATTCTTGTTTTGCTTGAGCCTATTTAGCTCAGCTATTTCCCTTTACATAGTACTTCACTTCTTCATGATCTTCTTCATGTACTCATTTTGTACTTTTCTTCTTATATTCTAATATACTGTTTTCTGTTCTATTCTTCCTCTCTGCATTTCTTCCTTCTCAATTTATCATTATGGGGGTCATCTCCAATATTACCTTCACTCTGTAGCCCATGTTCAAGTGCTTTGTTTCCTTGAGCTTAGATGACGACGCTAGATTATAGGATCGTCTCGAGAGTTTCCTGAGGAAATATGAGTTTGCAAATATTTACTGGTACGTTTCCCATGGGAAGGATTTAATGGGAAATATCCATAGAGATCCTCTAGATATGCCTGACGACGGGCTCAACCGTGCCTCTGATCAACCCACCACGATCTTCAATGTCCAGCAAATCACTACAAAATGTGAGTAGAATGTTTATATTCAGACCTCATGGGGAGTAGATATCCACGATACCTTGGGATCTTTTCGGAGGTGGAAAGGCCGAGGCATGATCTGTTCTAAGGTCCATCACAAGTAATGTTCACAAAAGGTTGAGGCAGAGTGGCAGAAGCAACTCAGCTCAGTGGTGCAACGCAATGATAGCAACTCAGTAGTAGAGTGCAATGATGGCATATACAGCGGAATAATGGTATATACAATGCACTATCCAACCATAATTTTTTATTTTAAAATTATTTAAAAATCAAGTATAGAAAATAAATTTTCACATACCAAGGCTAATTAAATTAAATCATGGCTAATGAAGAAATAAAAAATTCCATGATGATATTTGAAAAAATAAATAAACAATTTTATTTTTCAAAAAATTTCAAATAATACATGCTTAATGGGATAATATTTGGAAAAAAAGGTAGTCAAAGTGAATTGATATGAATTTTGATCAGAGTCAAACTAAAGAAAGGGGATCATGTTGTTAAAACATGGAAAATACATTCCCTCGCCATGCATGTATTGACAAATACGATAAGGGTCATGAAGGGAAAAAAACCCTTCTAAGACTAAGGATGGAAAAGTGTGTTGAGAACACCACACAATGTATGTAGAGGAACATGTCAATGTGTTGTTCTTGTGTTGTTCTCATAATTAGCAGCTAACAAAGCTCGAGGCAATGCTTCTTTATTTGGGTTTTCTATCGTCGCTTACAATGATCAAATTTGAAGGGTTGGTCTTAATTTTAGTTGAAAGGGTATATATTCATGTAGCCCTTTCATTTCATGTGAAAAGCCTAAAAAAAATTACATTTTAACTAACAATAATAAATTAACTACAAACTTCATAAAAAAAATGTGTTAAATAAAATATTTAGGCCGAGATGCGTATGTCTATGGAAAACTTTTAGATTATGTGTGTGATATTTAATGATAGAAGAATATTCTTCGTCGTGTATGTCATTCTACATTAATCATTAGAGCACCTAATTAACACATATTAAATACATTAGCATGCTTAACCCGAGCGACAAAATGATGGTGGGTGGCAAGATGGCATCACCTCTCGACATTCATCAACCATGGGTTAAGTGGTTGGTATAGTACATTTCGAATCAAATTTATGCTTACTAGAGAAACTAGTATATCCAAAATATCACCTTAACATTAGCAAAGCTGCAAAATATCACCTTAACATTCTCAAAGCACATATTCAAATATGCAAAGATCATAAGATTATTTTGTAAAATAAACATCATTGCAACAATTTTCTATAGAATTATGACAATAATTAACAATATATATATGTAGTGTGCCTATTGTCTACACAACCCCAAATATTTGAATGAATTATTGAATTAATCATTATTTAATTGTTTGCAACAATAGAAATACTAAAATCCAAACTTGGATGACCCATAGGCTTTCCAAATTAGGAACACAGAGAGATTTCATTTCATACCTCTCAAAAAGAGAAGTAGATTCTCCATAAATCCGGAGCCTTTCACTATTGTAGCCAATAGTAAACATAGAGTCAATAGTGGAACACATGAACCTGGAAGTAGCATAAATAACTAAGAATTCAAAAGCACATTATTGGAAATCAACATCCAACAAAAGATGGTAGAAAATCTATAATGAAATAGTGACACAATTCAAGTGCAACATGAATTCAAAGAATACCTTTGAAAAATAACAATGCTCTACAAATCCACTTGAACAACAAAGTGCCTTACAAACAATTCCACAGAATTTAGGATGACAATAATGTGAGGTCCTTGGGCATGCTATGGATGGTTCAAAAGAAAGGAAATACCAACATAATTCAAATCAGTGAAATCAATCATAACAAAAATTCAAATAAATGGTTGAAAGAAGGAAATATTAACATAATTCAAATCATTGAAATCAATTATAGGAAGAATTCAAATAATTACTTAGAGAGAGAGTACAAATCTATTCCCTATTGATCTTGTAAACAATACCACTACTATTTTGGTGATGCCATGGATGGTTTGAGAAAATAGATAGGTAATATTAAATGATATTCTAGAAAACAAATAGAAATAAATAGATAATATTAAATGATATTCTACACAACAAATAGAGAATGCAACTTTAATTTCCTCTAGCACATGCCAAGTCCTATCTGCCACATGGCTTTCATCACATTAATGTAAGTTGTTATGGTACAATAACAATCTTCTCATGTAAATAAAGGCCCTCACAGTAAAAACAAATTGTCAAACAAGATTAAGTTCAATGTTTATTCATTTTTCATTTAAATGTAATATGATATGTGCTCTCTCTCCAAAAATTATAGAATCAATGAAGTGTGAAATGGACTTCATTTGATTCTAAAGTGATTCCTTCTTTTCACCATTAGTATTTAAACTCTACCTAGTATCATGCATTTACTATGCACAAAGTTAGGATGGTCACTTCTACCCCTTTACAACTTAACAAGGTGCAAGATAAAAAAAAGTTATCCATGGATGTGTTACTCATTGATAAAAATAGATAAAAATGAAAATGAACATTTTTTTAAGGGGTTGGCTAAACTTTCTACCTCTTGGGTTTTTTGGCAGGAATCCCGCTATGTAAATCTGCACAAAACCACTATTTTTTGTTGTTTAAATTGCATTTCTGAATGCATAAATGGATTCAGTCTACTAAAAAGCCCAACCCTTATACAAACTTAGCCACTCAAATCTGCAGATTCAATCATTCATCATCAGATTTCTCCCCAAATCAAATGAAAAAAGTAACCAAAAAACTATCAAAAATTAGAACGTTTAGACTACTGCTTATTAAACATCCTGATGCTAAATTTTGATCCCCAAGACTGGCCTATTGTGTCAACTTTCAAGCAGTGTCCCTCTACAATGTCTCTTTTCCCGAAAAGGAACATGTGAAACAACACAAAGGAGATGCATTGCGTCATGAACGGTGCAATGTGTTCAAGTTCTGGTTCTTTATTGTAAAGAGAATTGGTGCATGAACGAGGATACCCCTCATATCGAGCTTCTGAACTCCCTCGTCAATACCACCATCACTCTGAGCCACATGCCTATCCCTGCTTCATTTGCGGGACATGACCAATTGAGAGCCATTTGTACGGGTGATCCACCGTGAGCATCTCTCAATATATAATTTATATACTATGTAGCTTGTTGTAAAGTCTTTAAGATTATTATAGGTGATATATACATCGTTTGATATATCCCGACGTATATATACATCGTTTGATATATGACTTTAAAAGATAGTATGAACTGTTTAATAGAAATTATATTTTTTTTATAGTCTGTATATGATTATTTTTGTTTTAAGATTCAAATCTCAAACAAAAAAATCTTTTTAATAGAAATTTTTTGTAGAGGTATATATGTTTTCTTATTTTTAAAACTGAAATCTAAGTTCATTGTAAAGATTTAAGGACAATGACAGTAACAACACAAAGCCTTTTCTTAAAACTAGTTTCTTTGAATGGCTTTCTCCTTATTATTTTTCTTAAAACTAGTTTATGTGAGTGGCTTTCTCCTAATTAAAATGTTCAATTTATGATAATAAATTTATCATTATTTTATTTTATATAGATGGTATGTGAGTGGCTTTCTCCTTATTATTAGTCCCTGCCAAATGCAATTAGGGAATAGTAGTAATTGACTTCGTATTAATTTGACATTTGATTATATATATTTTTCCACTTTTTAATGTTTAACATAGAGAACTTAATTTTTTTTATATAATTAAAAAATCATATTCTTAATCTTCTTCATCTGATTGGATGATAGACTTTCTAATGTTTAACATAGAGAACTCATTTTTTTTATATAATTAAAAAAATCCCTTTCTTCGTTTTCTTCATTGATTGGATGATAGATATTTCAGATGGATGATAGATTCTTCATCTTCATCTGATTGGATGATAGATTTGAAGATCTTATTGAATGATAGATTTGAGGGTCTTATTGGAAACTTTCTTATTCTAGATGTTTTATTTTTCCTCTTCCTAATGTTTTATCTCAATGTTTTTTTTTATAATTAAAAAAATCATATTCTTCTTCTTATTGGATAATAGATTTCGTCAGCTTATAGAATGATAGATTTGAGGGTCTTATTAAAGCATCCTACAAACAATTTTTTGTCACAACCCTATCTATTAGAGCAGCTATGCCAAGCCTGCAAACAATAATTTTTTTTGTCACAACCCAATCTATTAGAGCTTGAAGCACCCATCAAAATCTGTCGTATGTTTTGTAGCTATAATTGATTTTTTTTTCATTACATGGACCCAATCTTTAATTTTGAAAAATTGGTTGACTGAAAAGTTCATCATACTCAACCAAAAAATAAAAAAAAATTGACAATTGCTAACCAGAGGTCTTGGGTTCAGTTATAATAATTACATAATGCATAATAATTGCAAGTATTTGTATAGTAATAAAGAACAAATTAAAGTTTTGAGATAACTACTTTCACATCTGATAACATCCACTAACTTGGCTACAAATTAAAGGTGAACGATGAATTACATATCATGATATATCATTTTCCAAAATACCCACCGTCATATGTCAATGATTGTCCTAAACTTATTTGAAAAGTTTGAGCAGAAGCTTCCATAGATCCTTGAGATTTAAGTTCTTATGTTTTTTTTTTACTTCTTTGGAATGTAGGTAGCACATTACAGGGTCCTTTCTTATACAGATCATTTTATTGCTAATTTCTTAACATCATAGATCAATGTTCCAGTGTTGGATGAACTGTCAAGTTGCCAAAATAGTTTTAGCTTAGCAATATGTATTCCATCATATATAACTAGTGGGAAAGTGTTAATTCATTAAAATTGTTTTTAATGAATTGTTTTGTTTCAAATAAAAAAGTGAGCATTTTTGTTGAGATATGAATGGAAATTATATGGACAATGTGTATATTCAAATCATATATACACTGTATATATTTGATATCATATGGATGCATTTGAAGTTACTGCGAGTATAGAAAATGCCCATGGATAATGGTAATGCATTCAAACGCAAGTGATGATAATTACAAATATTGAGATGAATTCAAGAACGTTGTGACCTAAGCATGCAATTGATGAACAAGTTCCAATTCTAATGACAAATTTACCATTGGTGTTTATTTCCCAAATTTGGGGAGTCATTGCACCAACACCATATAAATCTTAGTGTTTATTAATCAAATTAACTCTAAAAAGTTTCCATAGTTGGCAAATCATTACGAATCGAAGACAAGAGAAGTGCCATACCAAGGATATTACGGATTGACTTTAACTAAGAATGTTGATGACGGGAAGAATTATTAATAATATTAATAATACACAAAAAAAAATTATGTTTTTCAACAATAATGTACAGTTAAACTATTTATTATTATTATTAAAATATTTATCATTTAATAATTAAGTACCATATTCCAACTAATGTAAATATCCATACAACCAACTAATACGATGCTAATAACGATAAATACCAGACAACCAACTACTACGATACTAGATTGAACAATAGCTACCATATACATATCACAACCAAAAATTATATAACATATAAAACAAAATTTATATTGATAACTGTATGAACACGTATACATATCACAACAAAAAATTATATCAACATATAAAACAAAAATTATATTGATAATTGTATGAACGTATAAAATATTATAGTAATAGTTATTTTAATGGCTAAAAACGCAATCATAAAATTTAGAAGGCTTTATGAACGTAGAGTTAGACATACACAAAACACTCATATACTTATTTGCAATTCTAGTTGAATTATATGTTCGAAAGTGTCTTAGGACTTTGTATATTTCAGGTTGAGTTAGTATTAAATCAGAGCAATGGTCAGAGTAGGATTCATTTTATACCATGTTTGTTGTATTTGGAAAAAAATTGTAGAAACTTATACTTTGTTTTTAATAGATCGTGGAATTTTGAATATAGTAATATAATAAATTATTATCTTATATTTAATTTTTATAATTTTGATTTGTCATTGGCTTCATCCAACATCGCCTTTATTCAGTACCCAAGTATCAATATGCTCAACTCCATGAAAATAATCATGCATGTACCACTAGCTAGGTTGGTCCCTTTTTCAAACACAAAAGTAACCAACCCCAATATTGTTCTATATCATTATAAAAACATAGAAATTCTATTGCATTCAACATATATTTTAAGAAGTCTGATGAGTATTGTCTATGTCGTTAAATCTCCCTGTAAAGCAAGTTGTGTCTATGCAATTAAATCTCCATGTAAAGCAAGTTCCCATGGTAGAAAATAAGCAACGAAATTAGTTTGTCATTAAAGTGAGTAGCATTGACTAGTATTTGACAGGATCACTCTCTTAGAAATTTTAAGATTGTTATAAAATATTTCAATTTTGCATTTGGTTATTTATATGACTAATGTTACCCGGTTATTTATATGTCCATTGTTTGGAGATAGAAATACACATCTCTTATTCCCAACACAACACTGCACTGTCTACATGTTGTGTGACTTTCACGTGCATAACAAATTTATATTAAATGAGGATAGTGTCATACTGCGGATGGAAAAAAAAGGTGCATCAACCAAGTTCTATTGTATTCTTTTAACTCATCCTTCTCTTCCAACTTTTCTTTGTAAAATGGTTGTAAATTTCCATTGAATTTACAGGTTGTCCTATCCTGCATTGACATGCATTGAAAACAAATTAAACAATCTGATTTTTGTCTCTATCCATGCTACCCAATCAACATATGCATAAAGTTTATGTATATACATTGTTGTTTTCTTAAGTGTACAACTTAGCTAACAAGATCAATATTTAAGTGTACAATACCATGACAAAGTAGACTGGAAACACACAAGATTGTTGAATCCATAATAGAATCAACAAGGAAATACTATCATATCAATGCTCTTACAAAATTCCAGCATAATTTTGAAAAGCTACAAGATGTTATGCACATTTGCCTCTGCATTATAGGTTCCAATTTGGGTCACAAGCTAGCACCAATAATGAAATAGTTTTCTTTCTCCACATTGTTAAATTATTTCCATTTTTAGTTCCCCTATAATTTATTTAAATGTTTGATTAATGTTTACTCAAGAGTTCCTTTGTGGATATGCTCAAGAGTAACATGATTATTTCTATGCCTTCTTGCGGAAGAATAACATGATTATTTGGCTACCTTCTTCAACGTATACAACCCGCTGCCCAAAATAGAATTGGTTTCCTTCTTCAGCGTATATAGCCCACTGCCCAAATAAAATAAAAGATCCAGAAACAAGGGAATTCATCGAAAAATGTTTGGTTGCAGCAACCCATAGATTTCCTGCACCAGACTAAGACAAGAAAGAAGAATTTACTGCTTTGAAAGACAGGAGCACCAGTGGCAATGATAAGATAGCATCAATTTGTAATGATGTCAATGTTGTTTCATGTCCTTCCTAGACATGCTAATCAAGAGTACCAGATCCCACCCAGTTTTGAAATAAAGAAAATTGGTTCTAAAGAATTGAAGACAGTGACACATCTCTTCCTATTGCAATAACCATTATACTTCCCTTTGGGTAGTGATATCAGTTTGGGCAGTGATATCTACAAAATGGACATGTTATACAATACATAAGGTTACAATATGGGTGTTCAAACTATGTTCCATATGGATAGCCCTTGGATTCCTTGAAGTGTGCTAGGGATATGTTGGTAGGTGTATCATATCCACACAAGGGTTAAATGTTAGAATTGTTTTAAGGGTTTTATAGTTCTAGTTTTAGAGCAGAGTTTACATCTTCTATATAAATTCAAAACACACAATTCTAAGGCTCTAAATAGTGAAGACATTGAGGAATTATACACCTCTGTTCTTGCAACTTTATGCTCTTGATAATACAATTAATTTCCCCATAAAAATGTATCCTTGAATGTTGTTCTGCAATACTTTACTACCATGCTATGTTTTTCTTTTAACCTTCATTTCATCATCATTGGTTATTTGTTGGTGCATATTCACCTTCTAAAAGTAATGTATCTCGAGTATGTTAGTTACATTGCCCTGCTACTACACAGAGTTCAAATAATGTGTGATTTAGACACTTGAAAATTTGTATATTAAGAATCATTATTACGCTTGCAACTTGTTTACCAGGTTTATCTTCAACCACAATTTCAAAGATCATATCATAAGTTTAAAACCTATGAGATCTATTTTCCCATGATCATCCACTTGCTGAGATAGGTGAATGGGTATATATTACAAGCATAAGCTTTGTGGCTCCCATACATGATGGATGGAAGAATTCTAGTCAAAATAGGAGATAAATATGTATATAGCTTGGAAGAATTGACTGGACTTTCTAGATGTCCATTGTGGAAATATGTTCATTCATTTTCTCTATACTCTAGTCTTCAATAGTCTTAGAAGATATGCAGATAGTCTTCGAGTCAGGGGCGTAACAATCTTGATGTACATATATTCTTGATTCTTAATGTAACATATGTAACATTCTTAAATGAAAAAAAACATTCCCAGACCAAGTTTTATGCCTCGGCTCTTGTACATTGTAAAACTGTGATGATTGATATGTATGGCAACCTCTTATGTTTGTTGATGAAATCAAGCAGTGAAACTCAAACTGGTCCCAGGATTTTCCTTTACGGTTTCATCTCCTATGATTCTTTAGGTAGGAAGTTTTGCATTAGTTTTGTATCACAAAGCACTAGCTGATGTGCCTAATCATCGCCATTCTTTTCCATGTTATGGTCAAATTTTCAAACTTGAATCTTGACCTATCACTGTGTTTGCTAACTACTAACTAGTAACTATAAACCATTGCAAGTAATATGCATTCTAACTAGGAATCATAGTAAGTCATTGACGATTAACTTTCGTATCCACACAAACTTGTTTATGGTCAAGTAAATAATCCACAATAAGTAACAACAACCACCAAATATAAACTCAACAACCAGTCAAGGAATGCATACAATAATATTTGTGTATTTTAAACCTTTGAAAATCTTCTAACTAATGTTTTCAATGTTCATATGACAGAATGTCGAGATGCTGACCATGAAAGACATGTTAAGTTTTTGGGAAAATGCATTTTCTTCAAGACATGCATTCCTAGTGTTGCCACTGAGCCATACATTCCTAGTGTTGCCACTGTCTAACATTACTAGGTATACTTGATCCATGTGGAGGAGACAATGGGAAAATGCACAGTATCGATGCATATCGATGGAATTTTTGTAGACGTCTCTGTACATAGTCTGCAAATAGTCTTACTCTTTTCCCTACATGTTAGATCCATCGATTCCTTGTAACCCTAGCCAATTTCCAATGGGTCGATCTATGTACTAATCAATTTTGCAAATGGCTATGCATTTGAATATTCTAGCCCCAACTCGACAGGGACTACGCTGCCATGCAACACTTGTTAATCAAAATGTTAAATTTATGATAATAACTTTATCATTATTTTATTTAGATGGTATAAAAATGTATTACTTTTGTAATAATATACTATTTCATGGAATGTTTTAAACTTATCATAATACGTCATAATAAGTTTATAAATTTATTTAGAGGGTATAAGAATGAATGTATTACTTATGTAACAACATATTATTTTATTGAATGTATTTTTTTGGAGTATGTTAAGAAATTATTTTACAATATTATTATTAATTAAGGTGTTAAATTTATGATAATAACTTTATCATTATTTTATTTTACATATTATTTAATTGAATGTATTTTTTTGGAGTATGTTAAGAAATGTGTTTATTTGGAGTATGTTAAGAAATTATTTTACAATATTATATTAATTAAAGTGTTAAATTTATGATAATAATTTTATTATTATTTTGTTTTAAGTAGATGGTATGTGAGTGGCTTTCTCTTTATTAGTCCATGTTGAAGGCATAGAGGAACTATAGCGATCGATAATTTGTTGACTTCATATTAATATGTCCTTTGACTATAAATTTTCGCATCATCTGTATTGTTCGAACTATAGAAATAAAAACATTATTTTTTATATAATAAAGAAACCTTATATGTCATTGTCTCATTGGAGAATGTATTGGAAGTCTTATTGTGAGCTTCGATGTTCCCAATGTTGTAAATGTTTAGATATCCAAAGTTTTGAGCTTAGACACTCTTTTTTAATTTTTATTACATTTTTACTGAAATGTTTACATACCGAAAGTTCTGAGCATCGACGTTGTTTTTTAATGTTTTTATTATTATTTCTATTTGTATTGAAATGTTTACATACCGAAGGTTTAGAGCATTCACACTTTTTTTGAGGTGCTTGAATAGGCCTAAATACTTAAATGTTTACATAGTGCGAGGTCCTTAAACATGCCTGACAACTTAAATGTTTGCATAGCATGAGGCCCTTAAACAACCTGAAAACCTTAAATGTTTACCTAAATAGGCTTCTCATAGTAAATTTTTCCTTGAATTTTTCCATACAATGTTGCAGTAAATTTAGACAATATTGTTGTCCACCGCCAGTTGCATAGCCATTGTATGTTCATACTTCTTCTATGCTTGGAATGCAATTTGGTCATCGTTGAAGATACATATATTGTTTATTGGTTTGATGGGTGTTTCTTGTTCGTTAGTTCATCGGTTGTTGCTTGTTGTTATTTGGTTCAACTTTGCAAGGTTCAGGACCTGCACCTGCGATTGGACTTGTTGCTTGCTTTTGTTTACTTCAACTTTGCATGGTTGGGGTCCTGCATGCGTAGTTGGAGATATTTTTTTTTACTTTGCGGGGTCCAGGTGTTGCACCCACAATTCGACCTACGCTTTTGTCATTCATCATTTCAGAGTAAGTTTCGATGCCATAATTTCGTTTCTATTCGTTCTTTGTTGTTCACTGTTTGCAGTTTGCAAGTAAGAATGTTTGATTATTTCTACTGGCATGCTCGTCATATGTTTCAGGTTCCTTCTGTGCTTGGGCTGCAATTTGGTAATCATTGGAGATACATATGTTGTTTATTGGTTCAGTGGTTGTTGCTTGTTCATTGGTTCAGTGGTTCATCGATTGTTGTTTGTTGTTGTTTGGCTCATGTTTATGAGTTTGAGGTCCCAGGGTTGTAGTTGGGCTTGTTAGTGCTTCATT
This sequence comes from Picea sitchensis, assembly GCA_010110895.2. Taxonomy (NCBI): domain Eukaryota; kingdom Viridiplantae; phylum Streptophyta; class Pinopsida; order Pinales; family Pinaceae; genus Picea; species Picea sitchensis. The sequence continues at coordinate 1,150,104 of SNQJ01S0000886.1, read as the reverse complement.
GCTGGTTTGTTGCTTGTTGTTTTCTTTTGTTTACTTCGGCTTTGCAAGGTTGGCGTCCTGCGCCGACAGTTGGAGCTGGTTTTTTTTTCACTTTGTGGTGTTCAGGTCCTGCACCCGCAAGTGGACCTGCGATTCTGTCGTTTGTTGTGTCTTGGGAAGTCAAGGTCTGACGCCTGTCACGTGCCCACCTATCATGATCTTAAATTTTGCTCCAATTTTGTTTCCTAGATCTGGACCATACCAACATGCCTTTGCAAAATGTTCTTGTAGAAGAAAAGGATACTGAGATGGTGCTAGCAAGAGTGGTGTTCTGTGAATTGCAAATTGCAATATTCAATTTCTATGTTGCTTGGCGTGCAACATTGCTAGCATAATGAATGTGTTCTCAAATGCATCACACCATTTACATTTGGACAAAACCATTATCATTCTAGGATACTTCAGTGTTGACATGATACAAAATAGTGGCATAACAAATAATTGGACAACTACATGTGCAATTAGAATGTTCGTTGTCTTTTTGTTAAGATAAAACATGTGCAAAACACATGTATTAACCATATATGGTGAAATGTGCCCATATCACAATACAACCTCTTTATCCTGTACACAAATTGATGTGACCACGATACACTTTATCTTGTACTTGAAATATGAGATATACATCAAAGATACTGCAAAATTATATTTCAATGTCTCAAAGCATATCTAGATACTTTGTTGCTGAAAACCAAAATCATTCAGCTATGGCCATGCAATTTATTAATATTTTTTGGCTTGTAATATATTTTGGGTAGGACAAACTTTATATAATTACAACCATGGATGAAGAAAAACAAAGTTTCATGTTTCTAACTATCTTTTATTCTATTTCTTGATTATCATTTACTGTATGTACATATTACTTGTTCTCCCCTACTTACCATCTTTCATTCATGTTCATTGTATTTTGTGCGTTCCCACATTGAAACAAACAGAATAGCTGGAGAAAACGAAGGAATCTTTATCGCAAGTGTAGAAGAGGAGATACAAAGGTACATGCTTGTACTATCATTTCATATTCCATTGTTTTGTATTTCATTTATTGTCTGTATATGTGTTCACCTAATTTATTGTATGTAGATATTGTGTATCTTCCTACATAATAGCTTATCTTCATGTCCTTTGTATTTATGTGCCGCTACATTGAAATAAATCGAACTCTGCTTATTTTTTTTACATGTCTTCCTGCATACCAACTTCTTTCATGTACATTGTATTTTTCTACATTGCTACATTTAAACAAACAAAATAGCTGGAGAAGACGATGGACTTTTTCCCGCAAATGTAGATGAGGAGTTACAAAGGTGTATGCTTCTACTCTTATTTCATATTCCAATGTTTAGTATTTCATTTATTGTTTGTATATTTGGTCTACTTGTTCTACTGCTTTGCACCTAATTTACAGTATGTAGATACTACGTATCTTTCTACATGGTAACTTATCCTCATGTGAATTGTATTCTCTTTGCTGCTACATTGAAATAAATAGAATTGTATTTCTTTCTTTTACATGTATTTTTGCATACTAACTTACCTTCATGTCCACTGTATGTTCAAAGTTGCTACATTGAAAAAAACAGATTGGTTGGATAGGAAGATGAATTCTTATATGCCACAGCAAAGGGGGCTGAAGTACAATCTTCGAAATGTATACCAACCGTGCTAGTAAATCAAACACACAAAACGAGTGGGTGCATATAATATTGGACTAGAAAACGATGATTTGGCAACAATGGGTATTTGTTTAGACTTCCCGCTTCCAAACATTTCCCTCCCAATATCTAATTTCCCCACTTTCTATTATCCCATTTTTTCTCTCTTCTATATTTAACCAAATTCCCTTTCATTTTTCTCGTCTACTTTCGCTTTCTAGTTGCTTTGCTTAGTCGTCTTTCCGAAAATTTCTAGGTGTGCATGTTGGTGGACTCACGGGTTCACATTTATACTCATGCTTCTATATCACGACTCCGACCGACAATTTCCTCATTCCATGCTTGGCCACTTTTTCGATCGCGGGTTCTCGCGCTAGCGGGTTTAAGATTGTGCCTCTAGCTTCAGAGGTTCCACGATATACATATTGGTTGTCGTATCCCCCCATCATGCTCTATTCCCTGTTACACATTTTTGCAGTAAAAAAATCCTAGGCATATAATTTGACCATCAAGTCTTCATGTTTCTTGAGTATCCTTTGACACCCTATTTCGTATTCCATCTCCTTCGACCCTGTATGTGGAATTCAAAATAATTATGGACAATATACAATGCATATCCTTATTTAGTCCTTCTGATGTTCATCTACACATGCTTGCATCAGAAAAAGTTGGACTAGTGACATGGCCATGAGCAGTCAATCATCGCAAACATCAACAGACTGACAAGGCCAAAGGTAAAGATTCATACATTGTGTTCCTCATATGTTTACCAAACAAATATCCTCAGTTATTTATTCATCTATGCCATGATAAATATGATGATGTCATCTACAACACATACTTTGCAGTTCACAAGAAGTATCAACGAGCACAAGTGAGACACTGAACATAGCGCAAGTTCTGCAGACTAAGAGGTTTGGTTGCAAAACTCTGGCTCCATACTTCATCCAAGTTGTGAGTCTACTTGTACATTTATGCCAGGAAAAAAGAAAACAAAAAAATAATGCAGACTACCATTCATATTACTTTTCCTGTTCAAAAAATGTCACTAGGTCTAAACTTATAACACCCAAAATACTATCAATAGAGGGCTTGAACAACAGTTGAACTGGACAAGTGTTCATCGGGGACATAATGGTCGTGTATAGCACCTACTTGGACAAGGCAAACAAAACTGAATCCATTATGCGTGTTGACATAATAGACAATGAAGCCCTGATGATAGTCACACTGACTATTGCCACACAACTTGTCCAGAAACATGTAGAAAAGATATTGCCAGGTAATGGGATATCCATTAAAAAATTTAATATATTGCCCAAAACAGTATATGACCATGGTGATTGTGATCGGATTATATCGCTCAACGAAACAAGTATTGTGGAAAAAATTCCTGCTATTTGTTCAGAATATCATTTCATCCCAGACACAACTATCAACCAACTTGCACAGAGCAACGACACTTACCCAATCAGAACCATTGGTGCAACTATCACACTCGTGAGAAAACTTGCCTCGCAACACATTCTCCATATAAAAGATGGAGAGTCAGACAACGACAAGGAAATGTTATCGTTCTTCATATTCAGTTTTGTCCTTTACTTTCACATGTCCATGTATCTTGGTTATGTTACACAACTATTGCCTTATTCCATGTTGCAGCTGCAATTGTTCGACACCTATTCAAATTTGTTTTCCTCAATGGAACAACAATTGCATAAAGGGTAATATCCACATATGCTCTTCAAAAATATAACAAAGAAAAGAGATGTTAAAGAAAGGATCTTTTGCACAACCCAAGCAACATTTGTAACAAAATTGTGAACAGACATAGTACAAGATCTCAAGAAACTAACTAGCTCTACAACTGTTGTGCGTATACATCGACAATTTCATCCTCACTTTGTTCATAAAAATTGCCTTCACCAATTTTCTGCAGCTTTTCTTTTTTTGTTGTGCAGTTGTATATATTATATTGTTCAATATATTAACTGCTATGCTCACGTGCCTAGGTTGAGGGTGTTTTGGTTGCAGCGAATGTGTACTCGACCCCCTTACAGCCTGTATGTGCCAAATGCAACTCTCCTGATTTTGCCTCTGCTTTCATAAATGATGATACAATTGATTGTCTACGATGCCGTAAAAAATTCCCTTACATATATAGACATTGCCTTAATGTTTCCATCTGAACCGTGGGCAACACAATCGTACATTGTACAATTAGACAACCTCTATTACAAGATGTGCTTTCTGGGTTAGCAGAATTTCCATATGAAGTATACCTACAGAAAAAGACAAACAATGTCTACATGTTGCATGACTTTCGGATACATAACAAATTTACCTTAATGGGGACAATGAAATACTGCATATCGACTGGAAAAAAAAATATAAAAAAATCATATCAAGCTTTGGTAGGAAACGAAAAAAACTCATGTGTGTCTGTAATTTTTTTTCAATACCCAAATGAATGTTCATCGGACTCGAGTTCTTCAAAGTTTACATCTATGGCTGTAAAAGTTTCTTTCCAGAGATTTTGTCTCTTTTTGTGCACTTGAAAAAACAAGGAGAATCTAACTACAAAACAAATCGTTGTTATTTTGATATTTTTTTGCATCTCCCATTAAGAATTTTGCATATTTGTTGGGGTGTTCAAATGAAAAAAAAATGGTGGCTAGCTGTAGATTTGTTGGAGGAGTCTACACCTTTTTGGGTGCCCAAATTGGAAAAATGTTTTCCAACTATACAACCATGGCAATATTTCTGCATTTTTTGGGTATCCAAATAAAAAAGAAGACGATCTCCAACTATACATTTATGGTATGATATTTGCATTTTCTTGATGCCCTAATTGAAAAAAAAGGGCTCAACATGGATTGAAGCAGGTGCATTTAATGTTGATGTACAAGCGCATAAGATTGTTCAGTCTAGAAATGGGAAGCATGAGGAAAAACCCCATACAAAGTATCCAACTGTGAATAACTCAGGCCCATACTTTGAACCGTCGAAATATCTTGCTCCTCTGGGCAGAACCATCAGGTATTTCCAATAATATTGGAAATTTGGCATTGTTAAAAATGGTAGTGATAGAACATGGCACTATCAGAACCAAATGTCCATAGTGATATTGTTTCATGGTAAAATAGTAATCAAAAAGTTTCTTGTTTCCCATTTTGGGGTTTGGTTATAGCCGAGATACAATGGCAAAGCTCCACTGGTTTTGTGTTGTTTTGTGTTTGGCAGACTTTTGTTCATATCTCATGGCCCCGTTTATTTTCTCATGGGAACATATACCAGATGTAAGAGAAAACCAATGCCACGTGTGTTTTTTTTTTATATATCAAATTGTTTGATGCATAGGATGATGTGTACTGCTCTATGGACCCTTGTGGGATCTCACTTGGTGCCTTTTGTGTTCATGCGTTGCCTTGTGCCTCGACTTTAAATACATTTGGTGTTTACTTGGATCTTGGTTGTATGCTTCGTTCTGGAAAATTAATGATACATTCAGGATCTTGGCGGTTTTTCTATGATATTAAAGAATATACAAGACCTTCTTTTCCTTTTAATATCAGCTCTCTGACGCAAATGTAGTATGTGGCTCATTTTAACACTTTTCCTTGATCGATGAACTTAGCAAAATTCATCTCCAAGAATATTTTGAAATAAAAGGATATATACTTGTGAAGTCCAATGGAACTATCATATCAACCATGGAACATTAAAATTCAAATTTGTCTTAAAATTCAAATTCGTCGTTGTTATACTTACGGTGAAGTTGACAGTATAATAGTTTTACTTAAACATCAAAAAATTGATTTTCTTGTGGCTTTTCGATGCTTCTCTTATGCAAACACATCCTGAAAACTATAAGCATGGATCGCTTTATCGTTTCCTTGATTGAAGAACTTGTTCACCTATTTAATGCACTTCATAGTTACTGTTAAGACCATCAATGGGGCTTTCTTACACCAATTCCTACTTCCGAAAATTGCCATCCCCATTATTTTTTCCCTATGCTTTCCCTTTCTGGTTACTTAGTTGTTTTTCGAAAAATGTCTAGGTGCGGGGGTTGGCGGATTCACATCTTCAAATTTTCACTGATACTTTTATATCACGAGTCTGACCGACTGCTTCCCTGTTTCATATTCATAATTTTTTTTGGATAGCGGGTTCCCGGGTAGGTGGGCTCAACATTGAATTTCCATTGTTCCGCTGCCTACAAATAGCACCCAAAATTCCCCGATCTACAAATTGGCAACCAAATTCCCCTTTCTTTTTCTCATTTACTTTCCCTTTCTAGTTACTTAGTCATTTTTCCGAATGTCTCATGTGTTTATATACATCACTCGAAGTTCTGCAATATACAAATTGATCGTCGAAGTCCGTTATTGTCCCCTGTTCCGTGTTACACATTTTCCAATCAAAAGTTGGGATACATACAATTTCACCATCGGGCCCTCACGTCTCCTAAATAGAACTTGGGGCCTTGTTTTCAATCCCGTCAATATTCCATGTTTCGAGTATGTTTCATGCTTGTATATCACAAGTCCTACCAACCACTCACCCATTGCATACTTGGCCACTATTACTATCGTTGGTTCCTGGCCAGGCTTGCTCAACATTGCGCTTCCATTGTTCCGCTACCTACAAACAGCACCCAGAATTCCATGATATACAAATTGACCGCTGAAATCCGACATTATGTCCTGCTCCGTGTTACACATTTTGGAGTCAAAATTTCAGAGACATACAATTTGACCATCAGCCCCTCACGTCTCCTAAGTATAACTTGTGACCCTATTTTGAAGCCTGGCCGACCGCTTTCCATACTTGGTCATTTCTTGGAATTTCTTTCGCGGGTTGGCAAGTCGATGAAATGTGCAATGCTTAATTTCTCTTTGACATCCCTGCCACCTTCACACTTCTTTCAAGATATGCAATTATTAATATTCAATTCTAATAGCTCATCGTGTAAGAGCTGTTAAGATTGTCATTAATGTCTGAAAGGCTGAAGAATATTTTTCATTTATACGAATTAAACCAAGATTTGCGGAGGGTTGTGTTATCCTTTCCAAGTGTTCATTTCAAGCATCATGTAATCTATTTCGTGCGTCGTCCAGTTGGTGCCTTTACGAAATCTCTAATTCTTAATCTCTCTTCGTCATCACCGCCACCTTTGCACTTTTTTCTAAATATGCAATTAGTAAGTTTTAATGGTAATAACTCATTACACACGAACCGTGGAGATTGTCATTGATCAGCGAAAGGCTCGAGGAGATCTTCCATTGATACACATTAAAACAAGATTTGCGGAGGGTTATATTATGCCTTCTGAATTTTCATTTCAAACATCATCTAGAGCAAACGAAAATTCTCGTTAACTTATGGCAACAGTTTGACAACAGTTCTGTCCAGATACAGTAAACACCTTCGGACATGATGACCAAAAGTTCCAGTACTCCAGGGAATATCTTTACTACTCATCTCCCTTCTCTCAGGAGGAAAAAAGGAGATGGTCCCTTGGTGCACCAAGAGATATATTTCAAGCCAAAGAATTCCAAGGCAACCCTGCTTGCTTAGACAGCTCGCCTACCTACGTTGATGGCTGGCGCAGAGGTTGATGCGGTCAATTTCAAGCTGGAAGAAGATGATTTGATGGACGATGATACGACAATGGATGATGACAATGCAGATGATGTTCCCACTCCTGCGCCCAAATTGAAATCAACCATAACTGGGGGCACTTCTCAGCTCGGAGATGGCGGCCCTGACAAGACCAAAAGAAGGGGTTTCAGAAACGAAACTGACGTTGAACGCAATAACCACTTTGCAACTCGAGAGTAGGAATTCCAGAGGTCCAAATTAGTTCGTTCTAGGCAAAAGTATTTCACTGAAAGAAAATGGTCTCTTGATGCTCCCATAAATATATTTCAAGACAAATAATTATTCAATTGCGGGACCACTCTCATGTTCTCTAAATATACAATTAACATGTTAAGGGATGAGGGACATAAATCCCATTGGTGCAAGACATATTCCTACTACTCATCTCCTTCCGCCCATAATGGACTAATTTGGGCCTCTGGAATTGATCATGTAGCATGTGTCCCTGAAGTCTTCGACTGTGAGGAGGTGGTCTCTTTATGTGTTCTAACTTTCAGTTTCGGGCTCTTCTGCTTGCCCTGCAACATTTTTCGTCTTCTTCCTCATGGGAAGCTTGTGAGAACTATTAATTTTACCACGAGGATGGGTTCTTATGTCCTACATTTGAAAAATTGTGGGTTTCTTTCTTGTTGGGGTGCTACGCTAGAGCGATGTTGCAAGATTTCGTTCTCTTCGCAATGGTGTCCACGGATTGGAAACTCTTCTCGTCGGGGTGTTTTCCCTATTATTTGTAAAATTCATTAATGCCTTGCAATGTCTCCAGGTTGCCAACGTGAGGAGCAGGAGTGTTGTTCACCTGCTTCAAGCCAATGAATTATTCCACTGCGGAACAACTCTCATGTTTCTTTGTCGCCTCAGGTCTTCTGCAATATATTGAGATTGTGACAGCGAACATTGACCTTATGAGGAGAATATTGCAAGGAGTTCCTAAAAAAAATCATGGTAATGAGTTTTGTATGCTTGTTGAAGAGGATCATGATGGCTCCTGCATGTTGTCCCACTAGAGGAACAACACAAAATTGTATGCATTTTTTTTTTTTTGTGTTTGTAGATCATGTACCTGTGTTTATGAAAAATATGTTCAATGTTTTGGTGCAAATAACTCAGTCCAATTTCTATGGAAGATATACACTGCCCAATATTTTTTTTTATAGATTTACTATTAAAAAATTTGCCTTGGAATCTTGGTTGTTGCTTCTTTGTTGAATTTAACACCTCTTTTCATTAGCATGGTTCCATAGTCTCGTAGTTCTTGAACATTGCATTTGCTCAAGTAATTTGATCTAATATGGAGCATTTAACAATTATATGACAATGCATTGTGTCGATCCCATCAAGCTTCTATGGAAACAAAAATGAATTTTAGACAGTTTCAAACCAACATTCAATTCTATTCGTAATGCAGATAGAACATAGCAAGACTAAATCACGATGTGACAGTCGGGGCCCCGACCTAGAAATTTTGTTTTCATCTCAGCCTTGCTAAGCAAACGATTTCTTATTTCCCTTTCGCTTCCTTGATTCCTTTACTCCAAAAGGGAACATTTTATTATTTGTCCATCCCATGGCCTATATTTGAGCACATTTTACTTTATTAATGAAAATACCAAATTTCTTGTTCGCGAATAAAAAAAAAATGATTTGTGGTGGTTGTAGTCAAATGGGACTATGAAATCAACTACAATATTAAAATTCAAGATCATCATTGTTGTTTCTAGACATGCAATTATTAATCTTTAATGCTAACAATCCATCATGCAATAAGTTTAATACTTAAGTTAATATGTCAAAGTCATGGAAGAATGTATCAAGAACACAATTACTCCCACAAGTTGCAATAAAAACTAATCTTCAACAAAGCATTTGCTCACACCGTTTTTAATGGTACCATCACAATAGAAAATGAGTAAGTGGATAAAATATTGGACTAGAAAATGATGGTTTTGCAACAATGAGGCTTGTTTGAGATCAATTCCCGCTTACAAAAATTGTCCTCTGCTTTTCTATTTTCCCACTCTTTTATCCCCTTTTTTTCCCTCTTCTATACTTAATCAAATTCCCCTTTCTTTTTCCCCTGTAGTTTCTCTTTCTGGTTACTTGGTCATTTTTTCTGAAAATGTCTTGCTGCGCGGGTTGGCGGATTCACAGGTTCACATTTTTGTTCATTCTTTTATATTGCAATTCCGACCGAGCGCTTCCCTTTTCCATACCTAGCCAATTTTTCGATCGCGGGTTCCCGCCCATGCGGTCTCTAAATTGCACTTCCATTGTTCTGTGACCTGCAAACAGAACTTCGACTTCTGCGATATGTAAATTTACTTCCGGACTCCCACATCATCCCCTCTTCCGTGTTACACATTTTGCACTCAGATGTTCCAATACATACAATTTGACCATCGGGGCCTCACATCTCCTAGAGAACCCTTGTCACCCTATTTTGAAGCCCGTCCGACTGCTTTCTACACTTGGCCATTTCTTGGAATCTCTTTCGTGGATTGTCGGGTTGGCAGGTTCAAGAAATTTCCAATTCCTAGTCACTGTTTCCTATGCCCGCCACCGTCAGACTTCTTTCCAAGTATATGCAATCAGTCTATAACTTCTCTAGAAACATACAGAAAAGATCTTTCCAGGAAATGGAATATCTATTACAGATTTGAATATATTAGCCTTTCTTTTCCCTTTTCTATACTTAACCAAATTCCCATTTATTTTTCCCCTCTACTTTCTTTTTCTGGTAACTTGGTCGTTTTTTCCGAAAATATCTAACTGCGTGGTTTTGTGGACTCACGGGTTCACATTTGTAGTCATGCTTTGATATCGTGACTCCGACCGATCTCTTCCCACTCCATACCTAGTCACTTTTCAAGTCACAGATTCTTGAGCAGGTGGGATCTAGATTGCACTTCCATTGTTTTGTGACCTGCAAACAACAACCGAACTTCCACGATATACATATTTACTGTCGGGCTCCCACATCATACCCTCTTCCGTGATAAACAATTTGCACTCAAAATTTTTGAGACCTGCAATTTGACCTTCGGATCCTCACGTCTCCTGGGGAGCTATTGTCACCCCATTTTGAAGTTCGTGCATCCAGTTTCCATACTTGGCCATTTCTTGGAATCTCTTTTGCAGATCGTCGGGATGGTGGGTTCACGAAATATCCAATTCCTAATCGTTGTTTCATGTGCCTGCCACCTTCGCATTTCTTTCCAAGTATGCAATAACTGAGGTTTAATGCTAACAACTCACCATGCCTCCAAGAGACAGTCATACTAACTGTCCCTACACAACTTGTCCAGAAACATGCAGAAACTATCTTGCTAGGTAATGAGATATCTATTACAAATATCAATATATTATCGAAACGAGTCCCACCGACAGTTTCCCTATTCCATACTTACTGACTTTTTCACTTGCGGGTTCCCGGATAGGCGGAATGCACTTCCATTGTTCCTTGACCTGCAAACAACACCCCAACATCCGCGATATACAAATTGAATTCCGGACTCCCACATCATCCCCTCTTCCGTGTTACACATTTTGCACTCAAAAGTTCCGATACATACAATTTGAATGTCGGGGCCTCACGTCTCCTTGGGAACCCTTGTCACCCTATTTTGAAGCATGTTCGACCGCTTTCCACACTTGTCCATTTCTTGGAATCTCTTTCATATATTGTCGGGTTGGTGGGTTCAGGAAATTTCCAATTCCTAGTCGTTGTTTCCTGTGCCCGCCACCTTCACACTTCTTTCCAAGTATATGCAATAAGTATACAACTTCTCCAGAAACATGCAGAAAATATCTTGCCAGGAAATGAGATATCTATTACAAATTTGAATATATTAGCCCTTATTTTTGCTCTTCTATACTTAACCAAATTCTCGTTTCTCTTTCCTCTCTACTTTCTCTTTTTTGTTACTTAGTCGTTTTTCCGAAAATGTCTAGCTACACAGGTTGGCGTACTCACGGGTTCACATCTGCACTCGTTCTTTTATATCGTGACTCCGACCGATTGCTTCCCCATTCCATACCTAGCCACTTTTCCAATCGTGGATTCTCGTGCAAGTGGGCTCTAGATTGCACTTCTATTGTTTCGTGACTTGCAAACAACACCCTGATTTCTGTGATATACAAATTTACAACTAGACTCTTACATCATACCCTCTTCCGTGTTACATAGTTTGCACTCAAAATTTTTGAGACCTACAATTTTACCGTCGGGTCCTCACGTCTCATGTGGAACTATTGTCACCCCATTTTGAAGCTCGTTCGTTCGCTTTCCATACTTCGCCATTTCTTTGAATCTCTTTTGTGGATCTTCGAGTTGGAGGGTTCATGAAATATCCAATTCCTAATCGTTGTTTCCTGTGCCCGCCACCTTCGCACTGAGTTTTAATGCTAAAAGCTCACCATGCCTTGAGGAGACCACCATAATAATTGTCCCTACGCAACTTGTCCAGAAACATGCTGAAAATATCCTGCCATGTAATGGGATATCTATTACAAAGATCAATATATTAGTAAAAACGAATTCCACCGACCATTTCCCTATTCCATACTTACCGACTTTTTCGCTTGTGGGTTCTCAGACAAGCGGTTTCAAGATTTCTCTTTCATTGTTAAACAAAACCCAAAATTCTATGATATACATACAGAAAAGATATTGTTAGGTAATGGGATATCTATTACAAATTTCAATATATTAGCGAAAACGAGTCCGATCGACCATTTCCCTATTCCATACTTAGCCACTTTTTTTATTGTGGGATTCCGAATAGGCGGGCTCAAGATTTCCCTTCTATTGTTCCGTTACCTGCAAATAGCACTTGAAATTTTGCAAATATACAAACCGACCGCTGGACTGCCCCATCATGCACTCTTCCCTTTTACACTTTTTGCAGTCAAAATTTCCGAGACATACAATTTTACCATCGGGCCCTCACCTCTCCTGAGAATCCCCTGTAACACTATTTTGAAACCCGTCCGACCGGTTTTCATACTTGGCCATTCCTTACTTTCTCTTCCCCATCCTTGTCACCTTCGCACTTGTTTATAATAAAAAATTGTTTATAAAACATTAATATATATATATATATAAAGACATATAATTTGACCGTCGGGTGCTCACCTCTCCTTCGTATCCTTTGCAACCCTACTTTCAAGCTCGTCCAACCATTTTTCATACTTATATATATATATATATATATATATATACTGCTATATATATATATATATATATATATATATATATATATATAAGTTCTTATTTTAAGTATGCAATTAGTAGTAGAAATATTTTTAAGTATGCAATTAGTAAGCTTTAATGCTAAACCAAGATTTGAGAAGATCTTCCATTAATATGCATTAAACCAATATTTATGGAGGGTTATATTATCCCTTCTGAGTGTTAATTTCAAACATCATGGAATGTCGTTCGCGCGTTGTCGGGTTGGCCCATTCACGAAATCTGCAATCCTTAATTTTGAAAACGAGTCTGATCGACCATTTCCCTATTCCATACTTAGCCACTTTCCCAGAATTTCGCAAATATACAAACTGGTCGTTGAACTACCCCATCATGCCCTCTTTCGTTTTATGCGTTTTGCAGTAAAAAATTCTGAGACATACAAATTTGACCATCAGATACTCACCTCTCCCGAGTATCCCCTGTAACCCTATTTTGAAGCCCGTTCGACCGCTTTTCATACTTGGTCATTCCTTACTTTCTCTTCCCCGTCTTCGTCCCCTTCGCACTTGTTTATATTAAAAATATGTTTATAATATATATATATATATAAAAACATTTACTTGCAATTCACCTAATCGATTTTTTTTAAACATTTACTTGCAATTCACCTTGACAATTATTTTTTCCAGAGACACCTGAGCGAAAATAGAGACACTGACGACAACACTCCTGCTTCTGATGCCGACGAACTAGACACAATGCAAAGCACCACTAAATTGTACAAGCAACAGTGAAAAGGCCTTGGTGAGAAGAGTGTTCAATCACCGGATATCACTCTCAAAAGTATTACATCCCATAGCATCGCTCCAACAACCCACCACAATAAGAAAGAAACCCAGAATTATTCAAATGGAGAAGGAGATAACAACCCTTCTCACCCTAAAATCGATAGTTCTCACAAGCTTCTCGTGGAGAAGAAGAGAAAAAAAATTGTACGACAGGTGAAATAGCTCGAAATTGAGAGTGAGAACATGGAACTTGAGACTAATCTGGATAGCGTATTTTGCAACCTTGATCAGCACAGAGACGTGATCCAACATAGTCTCCCAATGGACATAGCTAATACCAAGATTTCTGACGAAGATGAATCCTTTGTATTCCAGAGCGTTGTTTTTTACAGCGAGTCTAAAAATTTAATTATTGAAAAGAGAGATGTAAAAAATAAGAAAGGAAAATCTCGTTTAGAGGTTAACCTTGCGAACATATGGCCATCCCAAATCTCTTGACTTCACAGAGAAACCAAAGATGCTCTTGATGATTCCATTGGAGGCATTGAGGCCGAGAATGCCAGACTGAAGGACCGAGTCAAGGAATTGAAAGAAACTTTGATTCATATGTAATTGCTTGCTAGTCCTTTAGCAATAGCCATGCCTGCCACCCCTGCAACCAAGTTAAAAGGATCCTCAAGCCTCCTCGCATCGTGTAGAGGATATGTGGAGAATAATATCAAGAAAAGAATGGAATTGATTACTGAGGCCTGAGAAACATCACAAAGTATGGCTTCCCTTGGAATGAGGGCACATACTTTGCTCGAACATTTGCAGGCGGATTTGAAAAAGGAAGAACATTTCTATTTAGACACGGTCCTCCCTTTTGGCACCCATGTCAACAACATGATAGACACGAGAAGAAGACAAGAATATCTCCCCTCCAAAAACCGTATCACTCAATTAAATGCATGCTCGAAAGAGAAAGTGAAGAACGTGCATCTCATTTTCCAATCATGTGAACAAGCCATATCAAAGAAAGAAAAAATATTCACAAAGCTGACCAAAATAGACTTAGTCGAAAGGACCAACGAGGTCCAAGACCCCAAGTTAATCGTCAACTCATTACCCTTAATTGAGCAAGCTTTCGATAAACAAGTTGATATTTTGAAGGCGTTGTCTTTAGAAAAGTTTTACAACATCCTTGAATATGGTGAAGATGACGTGGACAACTGGCTAGTCGACTATTCGATACAAAATGGAGAAATTGATCAGGCTCTGTGTAATATTTCTATCGATCTAAGGGAATTAGAAAATGAACTTTTCAACATAAAAATTCGGAATGAGATCAACGTCACCCCCTTGAGAAGCTACATTAAAAAATGGGTCGAAAGGGCAATGAAGCAGGTCACTGACAAAAGACAACAGAAAGTTGGCACTATTCCAGTAGCCGTCGGCAATAGCAATAAAAATGAATCAACAAGAAAATAACTAAAGGGGTGATATGTACCATCATTGTAAGTCTACACTGATCACATCCTACTTTGTTTATCAATCCTGTTATTCCACCTTTTTAAATAGAAATGTCTAGCCAAAAACTGATACCTTCCAATTTCTTCTTTTCAGGTATTACTCTCTACCGTCGCCCACTTCTTATTTCCACAGTCCTATTTTTTGTACATATTTCTCTTATGGTCCGCGAGAGCCCCAATCCTAGTCTATATGACAAACGCATTTAAATTTCCAAAAATATGTAACAAACAATATTATTTTTTGATATATTTCAAATAAAACTATTTTTTATCTCCTTTAATATTTATGTGCTCATAAATTTTTATCTTCAACTATGTTGAATGTCAAGAAATCATGTTTATTTATTTCGATCGTAACTTTATATGTGTCTTATGTGTTTATCTTTTTCTCATGCATGTTTTTTTCTTCTACTATGCATATAACTTGTATTGTCTTGGCACATATAGATACATACAAGCCAAATGGTCTATGGAAATTGTACTTAACTCTAACCAGTTGAAAGTATACATTGAAGAGATAAAACATGCAAGGTAGGAACAAAAATTTCAAACATAGCAAGTCACACTACTGGAAATAATGAAAATTTTGAACATAACAAGATGAATTATATAGTTTCAAAAAATAAATGGGACTCTAGAGGCCACGTGTCATTTACTGCATGGATACCACCTATGCTTCATTCTTCTTGCCACATCTCCGCTGCAATTTCCATGCACTTGTTTATGGTACAGGTTGATTACAGGTTGTTTGGCACAGGTTGGTGCATGGTTGATGCTCTTGTTTATAGTATAGATTGATATATGTTGAGGATTGTTGCCTCATCTTAGTTGGTGCTGAGAATGTAAGCTGAGTCTTGCATATAGAGCTGGTGCTCTTGTAGAGTTTCACTCTATTCGGTTGTTGCTGAAAAACCCCCGGATTGAAGTCCATAATAAAAAGAAAAATTGTACATACATCTTGTGTTCCTTGTGGAGATGATTTGTTGATGATATATTGTTGATATGTATTCACATATAACTGATTATTAATGACAGCAATGAGTAATGAGTACATGTTGAATGCTAACTAATGAGTTTTGTGTAAGAGGGAAGTTTTGGGAAAAAGATCCCCACACTCATTCACCCCCCCCTCTAAGTGTGGTAGGTGTGTCCAACACTTTTCTGTAAAATCTCGGTAGTAGAGTGGATGAAGGTCACATGGGATTCTGGAAAGTTTCTGGGGTTTTGAAGGCGACAGACTCATGCTCAAGCGGTGGAGGCTAAAATTTGACCCGGCTACCAAATATTTTAGCTTTCAGCACTTGTGGGTGTTGTTACCAGGTATGCCTTTACATATGTGGAACCATAAAGCCTCGGAGGCTATTGGAAATGTGTTGGGGAGCTTTATAAAGATTGATGAGGAGGCTATGCTCTCGAGTGACAGACGTGTGGCAAAAATACTTGTAGAGATTGATGTACATGGTGGGCTACTGGATACACTAGAGATTGAATGGTGCAGCATGGTGATAACACAGGTTGGACTACTTAGGGGTTTCGTTTTGTTTCTCATGCTATCGACAGACGGGTCATCTAAAGAAGGACTGTCGACTCCCTTTTGGTGTTTATTCCGACGAGCCACACCTGGATGACACAATTACTAATGGTTATTCCCCGGAGGTGGAGACACTGGAGCGGGTAAACTACCCGGGAGCTCAAGATTTAGAATGTTGTCCATCTTAAACTACTACCTTTGTGGGTAAGTTATGTCATTACGTTTCTTCTCTCTATTCTTCTTTGACTGCATGGGAAAGAGATCACCTCAATTCATTTTTTTCTACGTTTTCAAATGAAATTGGGGTGTCTGATACATCTGATATGAGGATCAGTGAGTCTGAGGTAAACATTATACTCATTGAGTCGGGTGTTTCTCCACTGGTTTCAAAAGTTGATGAGTGTACGACTTACTCCCCTCCGGCTGAGTCACCACATAACACAAAAACTGATCAACCAAACCTTTTGTTGTCGGAAGACTCTCCTCTGCTTCCGGGTTATGGGAAGCCTGATTTGAGTGATCATTCTTTGGATAAGATGCTTACTGATCTTGTCCCTACTTTTAGGGAGGTAAACAGTCCCGTTACTATCTCGAGTTTTTTAAGAATAACTGAGGTGGTTGTTGGGGAACCGGGTACTATGGAACCTGATCCACCAGTTTCAGAGGCCTCGAATGGCAAGCCTCTTGCATGGTCTCAGGGATTGGGTCTTGAAATTTCACCTGTAAAGACTAGAAGTACCCGTAAAAAAGTAGGGTATACCCATTCCAACCCATCGACTTCTTCTCTTTCCACTATTGACCAAGGGCGCTTAGAGGCATCAAAGCCCTCGCCAGGGCTAAGTCATGATCATACTCTCCCTAAATATTAGAGGGGTAGGAGAACCCCTTAAATTGGCCTATATGCGTAGGATCCTTTCAAAGACTTCACCCCATATCATTTTTCTTCAAGAGACTCTGACCAACGATGTAAAGGAAAGGGATTTTATGTTTGTTATAAAGTCAGATTGGATGTCTTGTGTTGTAAGTTCTATTGGAAATTCGGGTGGCTTGTTAGTATCTTGGGATCCACGTTTTTTTTCTTTCTCTCCGGTTCTTACATGTGGCAGAATTATTTTGACAGGTTCCAGTTATGTTGATAAGAGGAGTCTTACTCTTCTGACTGACTATGGTCCTTGCATGGATTGTAAATCCTTCTGGAAAAATGTGCAGATAAGGGACTTTTGTTACACATTGATTTAATTACGGCAGGGGATTTAAATTTTACATTAAACACTAAAGATATTTGGGGCACTGTTGCCTTGTTAGATCCACTGGATACTTTTTTTAAAGATTTATTTACAAACACTCCTCTGGTGGACGTGGCTCCAGAAAAATTGGTTCCGATGTGGTGCAATGGAAGGATGGGGGAATCAATCATATCAAAAAGACTTGACAGATTCTTTGTGGCAGAGGATTTGATTGGACCAGCGACGAGGTACAGATCGTGGGTGGAGTCTACCTACATATCAGATCATGCTCCTATTTTTTTACAACTTGATATTGGCATTCCAAAAACTGTGCATCCATTTAAGTTTAATTTAACAAGAGAGGTTTGGTTGGATAGACGTTTTGATTTAATTGAAGGGGCTCAAAGAAGGCTTGTTGAGAAACTAGCGCTTCTAAAGCGACGCGTAAAAATACGGTCCAAGTTAAAACAAAAAAGGGATAAGGAACTACTGATAAAAGTGGAAGGAGATTTGGAATGTCTATACCTCCAGAAAACCATTGGATCCATTAATGGGGATTTAGATTTACAATGCAAGCATTTGGAGGGAGTGCGCAACAAGATCTTACTGGATGAAGAAGAAAGTTGGAGGCATAAAAGTAGGGCTACTTGGATAAAGAGCGGCAACAAAAACACCAAGTTCTTTCATAGATTTGACAGCTATAGGAGAAATAAGAAATATCTTTGGGAGATCACTGGTGAAGAAGGCAGTTTGCACACGGGCCAGGAAGCTATTAAAAAAGAAGTTGTCACCTATTTTAGCAATTTCTTTAATGATTAGGGGCAGTCAAACCTATGAGCACAGATGGCGGCAATCCGGCTCTATCCAAGGATGGTTATGGAGAACGAAGTCTGTACTTTAGAACATGTTGTATCTTTGGAAGAATTATCAGTTGTATTAAAAGGTTTTGCAAAAGATAAGAGTCTCGGCCCTGATGAGTGGACAATTGAATTTTTCCTCTACTTTGTTGATTTGGTTGGCCCAGAATTACTTGTAATGGTTGAGGATACTAGATGCCGAGGAGAAGTCTGTCGACCGATCAATTCAATGTTTCTTACACTTATTCCAAAATCAAATCAGCTTCTATTATTTTCCGATTATCGCCCGAACCGGAGAATGGAGCGCTACTTTCGCACGAGGCTGCGATTTTCACAGTTTTTACCTCTAGCTTGCAGTTAATCTTTAACCCTCCCCATTTACATCTCCCAACCTGACCTTCTCCTGCTTCTCTTTCCCGGTGGCCTTTTCCCAACACCTTCTCGACAATGGAGGATCTCTCGATGACCGTGCGAACTTCTGGTGCAAACTTGAAGACAATTCTGGTGGATGTCGTGGCATCTGAGTTTTTGGCGGGTGGAGGTCCACTTGAACAGCTGGCGGGCACTGGGGTCTCTTCACAGTTACTTTCCCTTCCTTCTCAGGTTGAACCGGTCTCCCCTTCTTTTCCCCCTTTACTTGATGACCTTATAATTGGAGATTTCACAAAACCCTGGCCGTCGGGTCTTTCGAATTCTACAGCAGTTGTTTTACCCCCTCTCAGTCGCTACAAGATTCTAATTTAGACTGGGTAAACTCTATTCAAGGAGGTATTATCCACTCTCCCTTGTATCCTTCCTTTGATCCTCCTTTTTCCAGCCCCAACGCAGCCTCTACAGTCTTTTCTGGTAAAGGGCATGGTGTCGTTTCCCCTTTTCCCTTAAACAAGGGTTTCATTTCTGCTAGGCTAGAACTAGATGAGTACAGAGGAAGCGAGCAGACCTACTCCACCAGGGAACACTTAAAGAAGCCTCTAGCTACCTCGGAAGGAGTCACTCGAGCTAGAGAAGTAGGATCCAAGCTGAAGAGGAAAATCTTAAAAACCAAAGGAAGAGTTGGAAATCTGGCACTCGAAGAAGACGTCGAGATCAATCCGGTAACCCATATGGAAAAACAAATGATTGTAGGACGTGTGAATGGAAGAATTTTTGCGGTGAAAACTATTCGAGATTGGATGCATTCTTCTTGGAAGGATGAGCTTGGATACCTACCAGATCTTGTGGAACTAAACAAAAACTGGTATGCTTTCACTTTCCAGAATAGTGAGCACTCCAAATGGGCGCTAGGTAAAGCCTAGAGCATCAACAACTCTCCACTTCTTCTCCAACCTTGGAGTCCGCTTTTTGACGCAATCACAAAACATCTTGATAAAATTCTGGTTTAGGTAAGGCTACCAGCACTACCTTTCCATCTCTGGTCCTTCAATTATTTCAAAAAAATTGGCAGTTTTTAAGGAGACTTCTTGGACACAGACATGACCTTCGAAGAAACAAAACAAAGGAAGGTCTTGGTGAAGAGTTGGATCTCAGCATGGGAGAATACAACTATGTTCAAAAATTGGACTATGAGAACATACCCTTCAGGTGCAGAAGGTGTCATCAGTATGGCCATCTTATCAAGAATTGTAAGCTTCCTTTAAGGACCAGAGGAATAGTGTATGGTAGGTACAAAGATTTTTCTCAAAAGTTTTTTTGGTTCTAAGGACTCTGCCTTTAATACACAAAGGGACCAGGGATTTCAAACAAATAGCCTTACATAAGAAATGTCTGTAGAAAATGTCCATCAATGCTCAGAGATGGTTGCTTTATGACCGGATCAACGAAGTTCAGTTTTGGCATAAACCACTTCTTTCTCGACTTCAGGTACCTCCTCTAACCTTGCTCCTTCTATTATTATTTTAATAAACAATTTATCTATAAAAGGCCCTGAGTGGATGATCTCCCCTTCCCTTCCCCCGCTCCCTCCCCTCGTTACTGTTCTCCCCTCCTTTTTGCCTTCCCCCATATTCAAGCCAATATGGGAGATGTAGGGTATCAAGTGGCATTTTATAGATTCCACTATGATACTCATGGCATTGATGTCACCGTCTCTGAACTTCTCCATAACTAGAACATTATGTGGTTCCTTCTCTTTTCCTTCTTCAAACTCTGGTTCCATGATCTTTCCTTTGATGATATCCAACACTTTATTCTTGGCAAGGATGAGGTCAATCCTTGTCTTCCATCTTTTGAAGTTAGAAGCCTAGATTTGACCAAAAACTCAAACTTGACGACTTGGCTTGCTGAGAGTACCAGGAGATGTGCTAGGCTAGGGCACACTAGTCTATCCAGAAATTAGGTCAATTCCTTCACTTAAGGTGCCTCAATGAGAGGATTAGGGTTTCTACAACTGCACCTGCTAGTAACCCTAGTGACAATGGTTCGGTGACTGCTCCTACTAGAAACCCTAGCGACAGTTCTTCAATGAGCTTAGGATCCTTATGGTTATGCTCCCTTCCAGTGGTTAGACTGAATGAAGGAGGTGTGGGCCCATAACCTGTTAGAATATAATGGATGTGCTCATTTAACCATAGACAACATCACTATTATCACCCAACCATAGGTCGAAGCCACCCCCGAGCACCTTAACCTTGACAGAGAATCATTCTGGAAGTAAACCCTAGGCTAGATAGCCAAACAAGATAGCGCACTTCTCTCTCCAAGGACAATGCACCAAACAAGAGCTGATTAGAGAGTCCAAACCATAACCAAGAGATAATCCAAGCCAAAACCAAAATCTGCTAGTTGCAACGGCAACTCTCCTCCAAACTTGCGCACAAACTGGCCAATTGCAGTGCACACAAGTGTTGCCTCTGCAGTTCTGAGAATCCTGTCCAGAATGAAGATTGGCCTTCTGTATTTATAGTATTTCTGGCAGACTGCCTGGGCCGATTTCTCATTCTGGGTACTAATTCTTTAGTATATAACATTTCCTTTATCTGACTTCTTCTCTTGGAGGCTAATAGCCTAATACAAGTCATTCTCTTGAGCCAACTTGTATTCTAGGGTTATTAACCAATTAATTAGGGTTTCTTCTTGCTTCCCAGAATATTATATTCTCGTCAGGTTTACATGTGGAGGTAAATGGCTCCCGCAGCTACCATAATATCAACAATACTAATCTTAGTTGAAGAGACAAGGCTTTCCGGACAAATTCCACTTAGTTTAAACTCTACTTTCATTGCCCTTATTCCAAAAAAGGATATTCCGGACACCCTAGATGACTTAGGCCAATTTCTCTGTGCAACTGTATCTACAAGATCATTTCCAAAGTCTTAGAAAGAAGACTTAAGAGAATACTTTCTGATAAAATTTCACTCGAACAGTTTGGGTTTCTGGAAGGCAGACAGATCCATGAAGCAATAGGCGTGGCACAGGAAGCCTTACACAGCATAAAGACCAGGAAGCTAAAGAGTGTGGTGCTAAAAAATGATCTATCCAAAGCCTATGATAGAGTAAGTTGGCTCTACATCCGACTGCTTTTAACGCACTTAGGTTTCACAGTTCCTTTTATCAGATGGATTATGTGTTGCATTACAACTGTGTCCTTCTCAGTGCTCATAAATGGCTTGGCTACATCCTTTTTTAGACTTGGAAGGGGCTTAAGACAAGGATGTACCCTTTCTCCACTACTTTTCCTTCTCATGGCCGAAGGTCTAAGCAGGGCTCTTGGAGTAGAAAAACGGCCTAGTTCCTTTCCAGGCATCAATATCTCCAGTAGTCTACAAATTACACACCTTCTCTTTGTAGACGACATCCTCATCTTCACCTCAGGAACAAAAGGGGAGGCAGAGACTCTAAACAACACTGTGATTCTTTTCTCCAAAGCCACAGGAATGATTATAAATGAAGGGAAGTCTACCCTTACCTCCTTTTGCCTCTCAGAAATGGAAAAAAGACAGTTTCGACAAGTTTTCCCTTTCGAAGAGAAAACTATTGATGAAGGTATAAAGTACTTGGGTTTCAATTTGAAACCAAATGATTACATGAAGGAGGATTGGACAAGGATTCTCAAAAAACTGGGGAAAATATTAATTTCTTGGAGCCATAAATGGCTTTCCAGGGCCGGTAGATTGGTCCTAGTAAAATCAGTATTGGAAGCCATCCCAATGTTTTAGATGTCACTGTCTTGGATCCCAAAAGGAACTTTGGAGGCAGCTAGAAAACTCTCTTTCAGATTTTTGTGGAGTGGGAAGAAAGATATACATGTGACCCCTTAGGTTAGATGGAAAAGGATTGCAGTCCCAAAGGCACTAGGAGGTTGGGGCTTAAAAAATATACATGTCTTGTCCAAAGCCTTGGTTGCTAAAGGGGGGTGGCGCCTACTCTCTATAAATATCCTCTGGACAATGGTTGTCATAAGAGAGTACAATGAACCAGACTCAATGGAGTCTTGGATCAGACGAGCTCAGAAAACTCTTAAAGGAGCCTCGACGATTTGGAAGGTAGTCATAAAATCTTTCCCTGTTATAGGGGATGGTCTCACTTGGAAGGTAGGAAATGAACTTCGAGTAAGACTAGGGGCAGATCCCTGGACGGGAAGCGAAGGAAAGCACATACTTTCAGATCATCTTATTCTCTCTTTAAGACAAAAAGGACCTGTTTCCCTAAACTCTCTTGCTGACCAATCTTCCACTACCCTATGGGCTCAAGGGTGGAAGTCAGCGACTGATCTTGACTTAAACATTGAGGATTCAACAGATTTGAAGAGTTACCTAACAACCCTAAAAACTTCCCAGATCTGACTAAGAGAGCAAGAAGATGAGTTGGTGTGGGACTGGAATGATTCAGGCATCTACACCCCAAAGGAAGGATACTCACACTTAATATAAGAACAAGTTCAAGCAAAACCAGCCTGGTGGTAGAAAAAGATCTAGAAGATCAACTTCCCTGCTAAGTTAAAACTTTTCTAGTGGAGTGTACTATCTAACAAAGCTCCAACCTGTGACATATTCCAGAAAAGAAACTTTGTTGGACCAGGTAGATGCTCACTGTGTAAAATTGAGGGGGAAACTGCACAACAACTTTTTCTAGATTGCTCATATTTAAAAATGGTTTGGATAGAAGTTTTAGTTTCTCTTGCAAAAAAAAATCGATGGGAAGGCCACACCTTAGAACATGCCTGGAAGAACTGGTGGGAAAACACTTCATACAAAAGATACAAAATATTACCTTTGTTGATCACGTGGGGAGTGTGGCTAGCAAGGAATGAAGCCATTTTCAATGAGGTGTCTATAGCTCCTGAAAAAACCTCACTAAACAGTTTGGCAATCTTCTCCTCCTTTGCTCCTTCAAAAGGAAGAAACAAGATCAGAACGATAAGAGAAGTAAAAATTGAAAAATCAATAGCTTGGGGTTTTTTAGACGAAGCATCCCAACAATACACCTGTGGAGGAGGAGGTTTACTATACTTCTCAGACACACACTACTACACCTTAACGTCTGGATTGGGAAATGGAACAAATAATTATGCTGAATTAATGAGCCTCAAACTACTCTTGGCCTTTGCAATAGAAAAAGATTGCAAAAAGATAACAGTTTTTGGAGATTCAAAAAATGCAATAAACTGGATAAATGGGACTCAAATATGCAACAATATCAGACTTGCTAATATTGTGGAAGACATAAAAATTTTACAGAGAGTTTTTTATTCTTTTTCCTATCAACATGTCTACAGGGAAAGAAATGAAGAAGTGGACAGGGCATCGAAAGAAGGCACACACATGGAAGTGGGCCACTGGAAGATCACAAAGTTCTTAAATGAACAAATTCAAGAACAACAAATAACTTTTTTGTAAATTATTGAAGCATTTACTATTTCAAGATTTTGGTATGTAAAGATTATGTAAGATACTACAGGACAAAGAAGACAAAACTCCAGGCTCTGAAGTATTACAGGTTTTGTAATAGATTTTGTAAAATCTTACGGGATGATGAAGACAAAACTATATGCTCTGAAGTATGCAGGCATACTATATCACAGGAATACACTATAAAGTGTATCTACAAATTGTAATTTTGATCATCATAATGAAAAAATTACGCTTTTTTCTGCGGAAAAAAGAAAAGATTATCGCTCGATTGCACTTTGTAATTTATGTTATAAGATTTTAACCAAGATCATTGCAAAAGGATAAGACCCATCCTCTCACGTTCTCTGTCAGAGGAACAATTGGGTTTTCTCAAGGGGAGTCAGATTCTGGATGCCATAGGTACAGCACAGGAATGCCTTCATAGCATTAAAGCAAAGAGACTTTAGGCTATTATTTTGAAGTTGGACCTTAAAAAAGCTTATGATTGTACGAATTGGGATTATCTAAGGTTGATTCCGATTCAATGCAGTTTTGGTCATCATATGACTAAATGGATTATGGGTTGTGTGACCTCGACATCACTGGCCATTCTGATTAATGGAGAAGCTACAAATTTCATCAACGGCGGGAGAGGAATACGTCAGGGGTGTCCCCTATCTCCTCTTTTATTTATCTTAGTGATGGAAGGCTTGAGTCTCTCACTAAAAAAGAGTCATTCGGAAGGCAAGTTGACAGGAATAAAAGTCACACGAATGGTAAGAATTCTCCATCTCCTGTTTGTGGATGATGTGATAATAATGTCAAATGCATCCATTATTGAATGTCAGGAAATACATGCTCTTTTAAATGCTTTCTGTGATGCTTTCAGTTTGGATATCAACATAAATAAGTCTACGTTTCATCATTTCGGTGTTCGGCAGGATTTACTAAATCATTTGACAACATTGTTTCATTATGGTGTTATGAGTTTGTCTGTGGGTTTTAAATAATTGGGATACTTTTTAAAAATTCATAGTTATAAGGTGGCTGACTGGCAGTGGCTTTTGAAGAAATATGAACATAGAATTTGTCATTGGTGTAATCGCTTTCTTACTCTGGGAGGCAGATATGTTTTGATTAAGGTTATGCTGGAAAGCCAATTGGTTTACTGGTTGTCATTAGCACATATTCCAGTTTCAGTTTTAAATTGGATTCACATGTTGACTTTCTCTTTTCTATGGTCTCGGGAAAAATCTTCAACATCCTATCATTTTTGTAAATGGGAGACATTAGCTAGGCCAAAGAGTTTTGGTGGTTGGGGGATAAGAAACATTTATTGTTTCTCGCGAGCCTTAGCTGCCAAATCACTGTGGTGAGGTTTGATGCATCCTGGGATTTGGCAGGGGGTCTTGAAAGATAAGTATTTTCCTCATTTATCGGTGATTTCATGGCTTCATTCAGTTGATCCATCGTTTAGTTCTGGATCACAAACTTGGAAGAATTTGTTAAATGCCCTGCCATTACTCGTTCATTGGTTGGCTTGGAAACTGGGGGCGGTGGTTTCCATTATGATTGGTAAGGATGAAATATTGGGGATGGGGAAAGGCTCCTTTCTATCGATGCCTTTGATTTCACATTTAAATGAGAAACATGTTTATTATCTCTTTCAAGTGAGAAGAGCACCAGTTGTGGGATCGACTTGCGCCATTTGGTTAAATAGTATAGAGCTACGATTGGTGGGCAACCTTGCTTCAGAATGGGAGAGGTACAAACTTCTATTGATTGATGCGGGAATTGCTCTTTCAGATGCACAAGATGAGTTAAGGTGGACGGGAGGGTATGGTACATGCTATTTAACCACTAAGAATGTATACAATTCTTTGGCCGCTAAGCTTTGGCAGAAGAATAATGGAGGTGTGAGGAGGAAGTTATGGACCTGGGAATGCCCACAAAAGATAAAACTTTTTTCGTGGCTCCTCATTGAAGATAAGTTGCTCACAAAAAAACTAGTTGTTTCTATGTGTTTATGTGGAGGCAGTTTGGGGGTATGGTATTAGTGTCAAAACTGTTTTCTTGAGAAAAGTTCTATATTTTGGATATTTTCCGGCTAAGTGTCTTTTTGGCACCTATTTTGGACAGATTTCATGATGACTTAGTGGTATTTTGGTAATTTTGTTTTCCGAGTTGTAGCTTTGGACTATTTGGTGGAGAAAGTATAAGCCAAGGCCTTTCAATGTAATGGTATTACACGACTTTGTGAACTGATTATATATCTAATATAATGCGCAATTTTCTTGTGGAAAAAAAGTATGTACAACATCACTGCAATTTTCTTCTTAGGTTGGCAATTTTTACATTTATTTATGTATTTTAAGTGATGTTGAATGAATGGATATCTTGGTATGGCTTAATATACTTTTGTTGGCCATAATTTTGTTTGTTAATTAGAATATCGTTTCATTATCTATTTTTTTTTTAAATTATCTAATATTTAATTTTATTAACATTCTATTTTATAAATAAATAAGATAAAAATTGTAACAACCCTTGTAGAATATATACTTAGGGATTATTAAGTAAAAGATTTATTAGGTAATTAATTTTTCCTACCATGTTAATAACTAAACAAAGATTGGTCTAATGATATTAATTAAGTAATTATTAATTAACTAAAGGTTAAAATTTTGATTAATTAATTAATTAATTAACTACCTATTATATTCAATAACATGGGTATTAAATTTAAAAGATTAATAAGTTATATTGTTTAAATTAAAAAGGTTACGTACACAGAAAGGGATAAGATATTAATTACGAAAGGATAAAATAATAAATGAAAGGATAAGGGGCATTAACTATGTGGATAAGGAAAGTAATGAAGGAGGGGGAAGTCGGTGAAGGGGCAATATGAGCGGAGGAGGTTACGAAGGAGGGGATCATTTTTTCTCTACGGGAGATTATTGATTTTGGGGAGGTTTCTCTGGGATTGCACAGAGGAGAGCTGAGTTCTATAGTCGGATTGGATCAGTATAGGCACCGGTTTGCTGGAGGTTTTGGGCACGGGGGCCAGGATATCCATATGATATCCTGGAGCTAGGAAGTTGTCCTAGTTGGCAGGGTGGAACAAGGTTTGGGCAGTGTTTACACAGTTCAGCAAAGGTCAACAGGACAAGCGGACAAACAAAGGGTTAGCATCAGACCCAGGTATTTAAAATCATGTATTTGTTTTTATTCTGTTATAAAATTTTATTATTCATTGGTCAATTTAAAATGCGTATGTGCTCAATTAAAAAGAATTATTGAATTTTCTGAATCAAGTAGATATTACTGTTACAGTTTATGTTTGATTAAATTTTTTTTGATGTTAAATTAAAATGGACACTACACATGGTATCAGAGCTTTTGTTTGAAATCTGGGCCTGAGGGCCAAAGCTCCAAGCTCTAGCTCCAGTCCCACCTAACCTGCAAACCAAACGCACTATTATTTTGATTATATATAAACAAATCTAAATATATATAAATGAAATACATATTGAAAATGTAAAAACAAATTTACCAAAGTAAAACAAGTGAAAAATGAATGCAACTAGGGTTGTTATAGAATTCGAGCGGAAGAAAAATTTTACTCGAATTGGAGTGAGCTAGAAGCAAAACCGCTCAAAAATCTCCTCCACTGAACAAATCCCGCTTTCATTCAACAACTTCTTTTACCTAATCGATTGGTCACGAGCTCCTAAAAAACGAAGCTAATCTATTTTTTCCATGTTTCAAGCAAACATTTATGGTATCATATGCCATACTTATTTGACAATTAGAAATTAACAACAATTTTCGGTTTTTTTTTTCAGAGAAAAAAAAAGGAATAAGTAAATAATCCTAGACATTATAGCTTTTTACACTAGTAAAACATCAAATTATTTTCATTTTTAAAACAAAGTCGAGAGAATCATCTTTAATTTAATTTCCCTATGGCAGCTTTGAGAAGATAATACGTTAATATTCTTATGTGACCTAACAGACATGCAAACAGGGAAGGAAGCGATCTGCTTGATTTTAACCGAGAGTTTAAAATAACAAACAATCCAGCAAGGCAATGGCATTGAAAGCAAATGCATTCATTCTCATTAATTCCAACAAAAATAATGAAAGAAAAGTTTAGCAGAGAAGAAAATTAAATTAAAGCTTCAATTGAAATCTGAAGACTGACTGTGTAGAGAGAAGAGGTATGATCTCGAACAGAACGAGTTGGAGAAGATTGCAAGAGAAGGTAAAAACGATGTTGAAGAAGATCTGGACGAGAGCACGTTTCTCTTCGTATTCTTTGTACAATTTGCGGTTGAGAAACCAGAGGCCCATCCATCCCAAACCTGCTAGTGATCCCAACACTACAACTCCTTCGTATATTGCCCATCCCCGTCCCATGTCCACAGTAAAAGATTTCGAGTTCAAGTTCTGACCCCATGCACACATAGATCTCACCAAATGCCTAACAGCAGGCTTAGCGAAACATAAGTGTTTATAATCGGCGCTTTGACCCTCGACAACTGTTTCACCTCCGCAAAGTAGTGCTTGTCTAACGTCCATCTAGTGATGTTAAGGTTCTCTCTAGACCATAGCAAATGGAAGGTTACCCAGTGAAGGCACATTCCAGTAGCTCGAGAAATTTCATTGAGATAAAGGAATATCCCTTTCTCTTGCGTCGGGATAATTCTAACATGGCTAGCTTCGACATCCCTTGAGCCAAAGGTATAGCTATTTCCTTTGTGTTGGGATAATTTCTACGTGCCAGCTTGGATGGTAGCAACTTCTAAGCCAGCCTTCGCTCGGATATGGCCATCTTTATCAATGAGGTGTTCTCTTACTGATGAGGTTAACATAACAGTTATCTGTCACCAGGGATTCATTCTTGATGTTGTCTACCCCATCTGAACAGAAAGTAAAATTCATAAGGACGAGACCAACTACATGTCCCAAGTAATTTTGGTAGAAAAGTTACACCTCCGACTTGGCACCTAATCCTAAAGCGATATGGTTGATCCCAAGAGGGTGCATGTGTCGTTTTGTTAACCGCATGTTTCACTATTATTTAGCCTATTGGATTGCAGAACCAGGGCCTTGGACTCATTACCGCCTCCATGGATACTGACTTGGGTTAAAATATAATAATTATCATTCTCTTAAACCAATAAATCCCCACTATAATAGAAAATTGAACAGAAAAAAAAAACACGATCTGCTGGTATAACAAACAAATAGTCCATTACGGTATCGATCTTGACTTCCAAAAGGGACTGGTTGTTCAGAGATGAAACATCTAAGCCCTAAAGAAGGATAAAGGAGATTATTTCAAACAACACATTCACCCCCACAAAACAAAACCAAAAAAAAAAAAAAACACGGAATAAAAACAAGATTTTTGGGAGTGTATGTAGTTCAGTCGGAAGTCATTTTCTATATAGAGAATACTCAATATGACAGTGATGATATTTGCTAAAACACAAGAACAACAAACTGAAAGGAAAATACACAGATACAGAGCATCACAGAAAAGGGCTTTGGTTACCATTTTGCTGCACCCAGGGATCCTCCTGATGTTGATGACGGTAGCTGTTAGGATACCTGAGACCTAGAGTTTTCACATACTGCAATGGATTTTTAAAATCTCCCCACTTTATACAATTACCACCCTCTGATGACTCAATTGCACAGCCATGGGTGGCTCTTCCATTCAAATCAAGAGGCGAGAGGCGGCAGAGGAAAGAGGCGAAAGTGAGGGAGCGTAAGGGTTAAGGAAGACCTTAGGTTTTTTTTTTTGGTACTGAGAGCCGAGGCCGGGCACATGAGCCTCATGCCAGAAGCCCGACCTTAAAGGCTGCCAACGAATGCCACGAATATTTTTTTATATATATTAATGTTTAGTTTTAATAATTGATTTAAAAGTATTAATACGCCTTTTGAATAATTAAATTATCATTTTTTTATATATATTAATTTTTTTTTAGTTATAATAAATTATTTAAAAGTATTAATACTATTACGTAAATTTAAATTATTTAAATTAAATTAATTACCTTATATTAAATTAAATTAAAACTCATAATTATTTAAATTATTTAAATTTAATAATATATGCTAAGCTTAATATGAAAAAAAATAAAAAAATAAAAAATAAATTTAAATTGACTCCATGGGTTTTGAACCCGCGACCACCCACCAAGTGAAGCGCTTTAAGAAGAGCACCAACACCAACGCACCCTCATAGGTCTTTACAAACAAATTCTTATACTTATTTAGATTAATGGTAACACTGTAGGGATTAGAGTGGTATTATTATTAGGAAGATGCAGTAGGAAGATTAAGACTAACTGGCTTATTACCTAACCTATTGATCCGGAGCTAGCTAACCGAGTTGAATCATAATTAGTGAATGCACCGGAAATCAAGGTAAAGGCTTATTTGGCACCGCTGATCTTTGTATCCCAAGTATAAACTCCGATTGTCCAAGCGTCAGGTTCAAGAGACCGTACACCCAATTCGTCGAGTCGAGCGCCAAGTCCCTCCACTCCATTCCACCAGTCAAGTCAACGCTAAATTTCAATGCAGCATTCGACAACGCCAACACTACACATGGTATCACGAGTCAAGGAAAAGCTCATGAGTCAAGCATCGGAGGATATTTAGTTGTAAGCAAAAATTTAAAAGGGCTTAGACTAGGACAAGCGGGAAGGAGGCAGCATATGCACTAGGAGAGTAAGCATAGGAATTTGCGAGTACGGCGCAAGGCCAGCGTAGCTACAGGGCAAGAGAACCAATAGTTTTTTTTTTTTTTCATAGGGGCGAAGAAATCAAGCTTAGACGCTTAATCCTAATCCTAACTTAGCCAATCCCCTAAAGGAGTAATGTCTGTTTACAGACAAGTAAAGAAAATTTACGCTTAACCCTGTTTCTAGTTTGAGTAGCACCAATTTGAAACATCCTCGAACTCACCCTGACAACATGGTTGATGCAGGTCAAAGCATACAGGATGGTCAGGACTCGAGGGAGTCGAGGCAGGGGAGCGTCGTCGCAAGCACCGCCAACACCACCAGCGCCACCACCACCATCGCCCGAACTAGCTCTCATATTGCGCTCGTTGGAAGCCATTAATGAGACTTTGAAGGGGCGACAACCGACAGGGACTGAAGTGGAACCCCCACCGTCTGGAACGGGTAATCCAGAAGCGTCAAGGGATTCAGGGGGAGGACCTCCACCTGAAGACATCACACGAGAATTGCAGAAGATCAAACTTCCGGAGTTTGTCGGGGGTCGCGCCAGTGAACGCGC
>SNQJ01S0000886.1:1098760-1114765 GCA_010110895.2 Picea sitchensis | reverse complement strand
TGCCACCCCACTTGCATAAAACTCATAATGTATTTCATGTATCTGTTTTACGTCATTATGTTGTTGATGAATCACATAAACTAAATTGGAAGGAATTGCAGGTATCGGGCGTGGGAACCCTCACGGTAGAACCGTTATGCATATTGGACCGTAGAGTCCGACAACTCAGGAACCGTCTGGTAGACCAAGTTAAGGTCAAGTGGGACAAGTATAGTCCAGGATCTGCTACTTGGGAAGACGCCGAGACACTACAGCGAGACTATCCATCACTTTTTTTGACCACCTCGAGAACATGTTTCTCGAAGGTTGGGTGTATGTAACACCACCTTTTGACTTAGACAACCATGATTACCTGAGGCCTATATACTTTATTTTCTAGTCACGATGAAACTATTAAGTGATACACCTAAACTTTAAATGTATGAACTTTTATGAATGATTAAATGTTATTGATGATGATGTATGTAATACGATCTATTATGTGAATGTAAATTTTACGAATGTTTAAATGTTACTGATGATGATGTATATGATGCGACGTATTGTGAGAATGTGAATTTAATGAATGTTTAAATGCTATTAGGATGATGTTGGATATGATGCAATCTATTTTGGGTTAATGATAATCTTATGAATAGATGTCGAAATTGAATTATGGGATATTAGGAGATCTATTTCTAATTGGAAAACTTTGATGTTAATTTATCGGTACAGGGATACCAAATTGAAATGATGATAGTATGCAATTACATGATGATAATGCATAGAAATGTATGAGTTTGTGTTACAGACTAATCTGCAGGTTATGGGCTATAAAATAGCCAAGGGATAATGATGATGAAAGTGGATATCAAGACCACTAACCGAAAAACATTATGGTATGAATATTGTATGTGGAATTTATATTGGTTTGGATGCATTGCTATGATATGTGGACCAGTGCATGATTTGAGGTGATGACACTGCCCAAAACCGAATAAACGATGACAAAACCTCCAGCAACACGGTGCCACCGTGTATTCCATTGTAGGGTGTGGACCCTAGTCATGTTAGGAGGGGTGGAGGCATTTCCCACCGTGTATCCTCCATTGTAAGGTGTGGACCCTAGTCCTGTTAGGAGGGGTGGAGGCATTTCCCACTGTGTATCCTCCATTGTAGGGTGTGGACCCTAGTCCTTTTAGGAGGGGTGGAGGCATTTCCCACCGTGTATCCTCCGAAACCTGAAGTCATGGGAGGACAGTGTTAATTCACGCTCCCCAAGACGTGTGATTATGTCTGTTAGATGCTTGCTAGGGAAGCTTGGTCGAGGTAGCGACACTTCCGCTTACGGGTTCTATTTGGAGTTAGGTCAATATAGTTGACGCTCCAAGATAGTCTAGCAGAGGAAGGATAGGAATGGAGATGGAAGTAGGTTAGGGAGGAAGGATGAGTAGTAATAGTGGAGAAGGTATGGAGATATGTCTTGTGGTGGTATTTAATGTTTTCCCTTCAAAAAAAAAAGAGAAATGTGTATATATGAATATTCATTATTACGTAACTAAATCACAGTTATCTAAATAAAATTGTTGAACCGGATAATAGTAATTAAAGAATTTCTCAAACGATTGATAGGTTTGTTGTCTTTTATAAAAGACTAGTCTTGCTGACTGGATTGGATGCATACATAAATTACTAAAGGATGATAGTTTTGATTATTAGTACATGCACAAGACTTGTATGTACTAGCTACACATGCATTTCTTGTACATATACACTAGTATGTATGGGTTTTCTTGACTTACTTACTGATAATGTCGGTTAATTGTTATGAATGTGTGAACCATGTTTCTTTTCCTTGTACCATAAGACACCTTAACTTCGAGACGAAGTTTCCTGAAGGGTGGGTGTATGTAACAACCCTAGTAGAATATATACTTAGGGATTATTAAGTAAAAGATTTATTAGGTAATTAATTTTTCCTACCATGTTAATAACTAAACAAAGATTGGTCTAATGATATTAATTAAGTAATTATTAATTAATTAAAGGTTATAATTTTGATTAATTAATTAATTAATTAACTACCTATTAYATTCAATAACATGGGTATTAAATTTAAAAGATTAATAAGTTATATTGTTTAAATTAAAAAGGTTACGTACACGGAAAGGGATAAGATATTAATTACGAAAGGATAAAATAATAAATGAAAGGATAAGGGGCATTAACTATGTGGATAAGGAAAGTAATGAAGGAGGGGGAAGTCGGTGAAGGGGCAATATGAGCGGAGAAGGGGATCATTTTTTTCTCTACGGGAGATTATTGATTTCGGGGAGGTTTCTCTGGGATTGCACAGAGGAGAGTTGAGTTCTATAGTCGGATTAGATCAGTACAGGCACCGGTTTGTTGGAGGTTTTGGGCACGAGGGCCAGGATATCCATATGATATCCTGGAGCTAGGAAGTTGTCCTAGTTGGCAGGGTGGAACAAGGTTTGGGCAGTGTTTACACAGTTCAACAAAGGTCAACAGGACAAGCGGACAAACAGAGGGTTAGCATCAGACCCAGGTATTTAAAATTATGTATTTGTTTTTATTCTGTTATAAAATTTTATTATTCATTGATCAATTTAAAATGCGTATGTGCTCAATTAAAAAGAATTATTGAATTTTCTGAATCAAGTAGATATTACTGTTACAGTGTATGTTTGATTAATTTTTTTTTGATGTTAAATTAAAATGGACACTACAAAGATAAGCTCGACCATGTTCTTCTTTTTATTTATTTTCGAGTCATATACCCATTATGTTTATGTCTTCTAACATAGATAGGTTTTTATAGAGAACCTGTATTTTCATTCTTGAACTTTTTAATACCTTAATTCATTCATAAACCATATATCATAAAGATTAGAAAATTAACATTAAATAAAAAAAATTAGCATTTGTACATTACATCAAAATGGTAATCACTTTGAATATTAAAAATTTATATATAATAATTCAATACAATTTGTTGTGATAATGGAAATATGGAAAATTTTCAAATTTTCTTCATTGGAAAGAGTAAAAGTTAGTAACCTTAAAAATATTCTACCATATCAAATATGAAAGAAATTTGTAAAACTAAGTGCAATATCTTAAACAGAATGTTTTATCTAAACCTTAAGATAAGATAAGAAATTTGTAAAACTAAGTGCAATATCTTAAACAGAATGTTTTATCTAAACCTTAAGATAAGATGCATGACTACTTGCCACTAAAATTCACATGTACATATCCATGTTGCACCTCCTTAAAGATGAAAGAGATACACTCTGAAAGTTACAATGGAGTATAAAGTTGCATATAAAAAGAATTGAGTTTGATATAACCTTAATCCATATATGAGGAAGAAGGGGTTAAATAGATAATGCCACTATTTATGGGACTAATAATTTTAAATGGAGATTCACATGTTTATATAAAATCCCTATTAAATGTGTTATAAATCTCTCAATGTTTTGGTTTCATACTTTTATAATAATAATAATATAATAATAATCCATTTTTAAGGTCACGACTAAGCCAGACACCAAATTGGTGTATGAGACCCCCTTGTTTGTGGGACAAGGGACCCCCTTCGCCGAACGATTTGACTGATAAAGTCTACAGAGGTATACATACCCTACCCCCTCTAGATTTGAACTTGTGACCTCTTAAGAGGAAACCCATGTTCTTAACCATTAGGTCCACTATAATGATAGACCATATAAATGATTTATGAAGAATTCCACTCTTTTGTTTTGCAGAATGGAAAAGTCAGCCTTTGAGACATAGTTCCCCACCATGTAACTTCACAGAACAATTATATCTAATACATAGAGCTATAATGTTAGACCATATAAATAATTTGTGAAGAATTATATAATTCTTTTTGTTTTGCATAATGGAAAAGTTAGCATTTGAGACATAGTTTCCCACCATGTAACATCACAAAACAATTCTATCTAGAAGCCCTCTTGTGTTAATTAGATTTATCATTAAAACACAAAATTCTACGTTTAAAGAATTTGAGTAGAGGCTTCCATAATTATATGGAAACAAAATATTCACAATAGCAACAAACCATCCTTATATTTTTGGGAAATCACAAGCAATATTTAGAGATAGGAGATCCTTGGAGAAATTGTTGAGACTCTTCTTCTCATTTTACTCATGCAAATATATCTTGGCCTTTATAATTAAATGTAACAAATGACCACACCACCAATTTTCTTTTTTGTAATACATTACTTTGCATTGGTGATAATCTCTAATATCCATATATTCTTGTTTGGTATTCATGTTGCACATTGTTCATTTTGGTAGTTACTTACCACAAAACATGCACCCTTGTCATAAGATGATCACTTAAGCATTTTTATTTTCCTAGGGCGATGAAATCTTTTACCTTACCAAGAATGTTATTTAAAAATTCAATTGCCTGCAACAACATGTTGTTGGTTCCCAAGTGACTAATGCCTAGATCTATCCAATTCTACTTCAACTTTCAAAGGCATGAAGTAGCTACTGCCACTTCTCTTTTACTTTTAGGCTATGCATAAGTAATACATTGATTGTTACATAATTACTTTAAGTTTTCGTTGAGGACTACATACAACTATTACATAAAAACATTCTTAAGAGGCAGGTATAAGCAACTTTGCTGCTATTTTCACTTGTTAATATTTACATCCTATGTAACATAATGACAACTATTAATATATATATCCATTTCACTTTTTATATTTATATGTTCAATTGATAATTACATTCCACTTAATACAATAACAATTATTAATAGATATCCATTTCAATTTTGGAACCTATTCATATTAAGATGTACAAAACAACTACTTGGATATTAGTTTTTCGATGTTTAAAATTTAAGGTTTCACATGAATTTTTGTCAATTTTTATCTATTTATTTTAAAATTACAATAGATATTTTGATATTATTCATTGATTTTTTTTTTTTTTGTCTTTTTTTTAGTTAAGATAATATCTATTAATACGATACAAAAAGTACACATGTCCATTTCTAAGGCTCGCCAAAAAGGAAACTAGGCCTTAGCATAATATTGTAGTATATCATAACAATGCTTGCATATAGTCTATCAACAGAATGACCAGAAACAGAGAGTTTAAATGGCCTTTTCATGACACCTATTTATAAAACATAACTAGCTGGGATATACCTAAAAACCTTTTACTACACTAAGTTTGTAGGGCCTTCATCAAATAGCTTGGCCTTACCCTTAAAATCCTTGCCAGTATCATCTTCAAGTATGATTGGATTATTATTGGTTCCCAGAGACTCCTCAAACCCAATAACTTCCACATATTCCTTATCGTACTCCTCTCCACAGTTTGTTACTTTGAAGCTGAAACTGAAGACAACTCTACATAAGACATTGAGCTTGGCCTCCAACCTACGTAGATGGTCCATAGTTTCCTTATGCTTGGCCCATGTGTCCTTCATAGAGAGTTTTGTAATGTTCTTTGTCTTCCAGTAGAATTCCATTGCATGAAACATTTTGGTGTCCCTTAATCTATAGAAGCATGAGTCAACAATCCATTCCTAAAATTCTTGTTTAATTTGTTGATTGGAGGTGTGGGCTCTTAACACCCTGGCCTCATCCATTAGCAAATCCATTTGCCTTTGTTGTGTTGGAGAAGTGTTGGATTGATAGAGTGCCATGGCCCTCCTTGTGTCTCTTTCAACACCTGTGATGCAAATGGCTTTGAAGACATGTTGTTGTGGCAACGACTCAACTACAACCCTTTTCCTTGCCCCTTGCATACAAAGCATAGCACCTTTGTTAGTCATAAGAATGAAGAGATCTAGCGGGGGAGGGGAGAATATTTGAACCTGAACACCCATAGGGGAAAGAGAGAGAGAGAAGAGCTAGATATGGAATCACTAATGAACTCGAGAGAGAGAAAAACAAAGGTCGCAGGGGGAAGGAGCCAACACCCACCTTTCTGTAGATCCTCACGGGGAACTAAAGAGAGCACATGATGAGGTTGACCACTGCTAACTGGACCTAATCTTGGAAAAGGCAGAGACCCAGCCCACCCCAAGATGCCAAGCAAGAGGTAATGTAGGGAAAGACGACCAACAAAGGTCCAACTGGTTATGAACCAGAAAGAGACCACCATGAGTAGAAAAGCGATCCCTCCCAGGGAAACGACTAAAGCGGTCGAAATAACAGACTTGGACTAGATGAGCAGACTCTCTCGTTTAAATGCATTGGCTACAGATTTTCCATAATGTCCCACAAATTGTCCATGAAGCCTAACCTGTTAATGAAATAATACCACAACATACTTACCATAATCACCATGCAATGTCGATTGAACCAAGATCTTGCCTCCACGCTTATTCCCATAATTTATGTTTGTGGTTTTAGCTTGCATGATTCACAACGAAAACTTTTTGTACGTCTCTGCATTAACGATTTGGTACCTTCCGACTTGCTTGATGATAGGTCTATCATACCAAGATGACATATGTAGGTCATTGTCTCCCTCATGCAATGTTGATTCATGACACACGACCAAGCACCCCATCCAAGGGTTAATTTTTTTGTCATTTATTTTAATAATGTTATATTAATTAATTGGGTGTAATTTGAGTGGTTGTGAGGAAAAAATGCTACCCTCCCCACCGAGGTCCAAATCCCAATTCCTGACATGTTTGCTCTTGGTGATTTGATTGTTGATGAGCTATACATGATCTATTGGTGAGTTGTTGACCTAGCCTTGTGCCCTGAAGAATCTAGGGTTTACTTTGGGTACCATCCTTTAAATGTTAGGAAGTGCTCGAGAGGTTTCCCGTGAGATATAGTACCTAAAAAATAAATCTTCCATTTAAAATTACAAAGCATTTTTATTTAAACTTAACAAATAATGTAGAAACAATACACCATGTTGCAAAAATTAATGTATTATAGCATAAAATAATACTAATAATACGAACAAAATTTCAATAATAAAACATATGGTATTATAATGAAACATATATTCAATTTTAAAAAAAAATGATAAAAATACTATACAATACAAAATCATTAAATGATATTAGCTATTTGTGAGAAGAGATGCAACTACTTTTGTTCTCAAAAAGTCCTATAATGAGAGGTTGAAGCCTCTTTTTATCCTAATGGGCAACCAAAAACCTAAATGATAAAACTTTAATCTTAGAAGTTAGAAAGGCAAAAGGTGACAACTTTAGGGTGCTGAGTTGGAATGGCACATCTCATTTTAAGGCCCATAACTTTTTGCTTTGAATTTTGATTGATGCATAAGATATCTCATTGAAAATATTTCAATATGAAGACCATGGTCATAATTCAAGCTAAAGGTGTTGATAATATTTTGGATCACAAACAATGGAAATTTACTGGAAAAACTTAATTTAAGGTTTCCCTAAAATCACCTAATTTAAAACTTGTTTTGAGATGGCCCTAAATGATTTGTTCCAATATGGTATCAAATGACTTGAACGATCACCTAAATCAACCTCGCTTCTCTCAATGAAACCAACATCAGGTAAATCAAGGAATCATAGTCATTAGGTTGATGACACATCTAAACCATTTCATTCATTTAGTTACCCAACTTACAAATCCAATCTTGCACATGTTGCAAATAAGTCTCGTTCTCCTGTAACTACATATGTATTCATATTCTATGCAAGTTATAATACTTCCTCATTATGAGTGATCTAAGATGATTCTACTTCTACAAGTTACAATCCACTTCTATGATTACTTCGCACTGACACCCTATATTGTAGGTACTTGAAAACTTTCTTGTGAGTCTTTCTTTTGCAAGTTTTTGATTGCCTACACACATACCACAACACTTCTTTGTAAATCAAATTATAACCACATACCACAACACTTATCTATAGATCAAATTACTCTAACCCTTGTGGTGTTTATAACATTAGCATGAAGCCATATCAAATTACAACAATAACATACATAAATTTTCATGTAATTATTGAGATTGCAAATTTTAAAAGGCATAAACTCCTAATATGCCATGTTTTTGTTATGTCATCGTGGAGCACATATAGATCCACTCCGTTGTATTAATTTTTTCCATACTAATGTGCAATATTTCTCAACCTAAAGTTCCACATGGGAAATATTTTTCATATTTCAATTAATCGTGATTTCTCTCAACATTGATTGGCTCTACTACTATTGATGTTTGCATTGGGATTTGAAGCCTAGGGTGTGGCAGTGGGATGACATCATCCATGGGTTGAGGTGCCTATACCAGGTGGGTGGGGTTGTCTCTAACTAGTCTTGGGTGGTGGGCTACTTGGTCTTGAGTTGTATGCCTATAGATCTATTTATGTTAAATGATGTAGGTAGGACAAGTTAATTGCTCCCATCTAGTTCATTGCTTTCATCATTTCTCGTTCCCTTAAGTGAATCTTTGGCTTTGTAAGCTTTTGTGCATCCTCTTGCTTAACAATTGTGCCTTGAGGAAATTATCACTAATTCTAGCTTCCATTAATTCCCTATGAGCTTGGGACCAAAGGCATTGAGCTTACAATCTTGCCTCTTGGAGTTCACTTGATTGATTTGAGGTGGATTTGTGGAAGCTCAAAGCTCCCGATAATATTTGGGCTTGCCATTATCCGTTCTATCTACAAGTGAATCTCTCTCTCTCTCTCTCTCTGAATTTGGGTTCATTTTGTTTTCATGGTTAAAACTCTATTGATGTATCTTTTGGTTTTGATTCTTCTAGTTGCATGCATTAAATTTCAATTTCATTGTGTTTTAACACTTGCTTATAAGACTCTTTTAAGGGATTAAGGGTGCACCCCTTACAAGAACGAGTGCATTATGCATTATGTATTTCTTTGGTACTTTTTATTGTAGATTTAGAAGTTATGATCATGAGCTAGTACTCATTGAATTTAACACTCTTTATTGTGACGAGACAAGTGAAGGTATGGAGAGGTGTATTATTCTTCATTATCAGTAAGAGTTGAGCTTTATTGTAGTCTCTATTGCTCTCTGGTGAGATTGGAACCCCTCTCGTCTCGACTCTAATGTATGGTGTTGATCTATAAACTGTATTGACCATGTGTTGTGTTTGTAGGAAATGACATTTTTAGGGCTTGTTTTGTTGGGTTTCCTTTCAATGCTCCAAGTTGTGCATGGTTCTAGACGAATCAATGCTCATGCTATGCTTTATGGTGGTAGCAATGCTACCGATACAAGGGGTATGCATGGCTCAATTTCACAATAATGGATCCCGATAATTGCTTGTGTTTGTTTTCCTCCAAGTTCCGATGAAGTTTTGTTTTGTTTGTTGCTTTGTTTCATGTGGTGCTTGCAGTTATGAAAATATGTATAGCTAGGGATGTAACACCAACGTCGTGGATCTTAGCACTATGTTGTTCAACAATAGTTTCTACTGAGAATCTTGCTATGAAATACGATGCAATGATAACCCGTAACTGTGCTTTCTTGGCTCTATTGTTGCCATCGCTACCAAATTTTGCCGGCCAAATAATGTGCTTCCTAATGACAACAATTGATGGTGTAATCCTCCCCAGAGCACTTTGATCTCTCAAAGCCGATTTTCCAGCACATCACAGGTACAAGGCATGTATCATCCCTATTTAATAAATAAGGCTAATGGTTTTAAGTTGGCTCTACTAGATTTAACATTGTTTTGAGTTTCTTGATATGCATTTTGAATCAAAGTTAGTTTTTTATTCAAGGTGTAATGTAAATAAAAAGGTAGAATTTGTTTCACCATCAATGGTCACTCATACTTCAATTTGGTTCTCATCACTAACATTGACATAATAGGGGACATCGAGGTGGTTTCAATAAAGGACTCCAACATTGCTTGACAACCAATGTCCCAAATCTGGGGCCAAAATTGGAATAACAATAATTACCTTGATGGGCACAACCTTTCCATTAAGTTCACCACAAACGACATGAAAACCATTACTTCCTATAATGTTGCTCCCAACAATTGGCAATTTCGCTAGAATTTACTGGGGACTAGATGCACTAATTTGGGGTTTTTACTTATCCCTTCATTAGCCTTTCCAAATTTAGCAACAATTTTGTCCTTTTCTTTTCTTTTTTCCGTGTTATTAATGGTCTCGTGATTGTGTAATAGAAGCCTCAATTTTTGTGTTTTGGTGCCCACTCCTAAGCCAATTGTTCTTCAATATGTATTGACAACGTCTTGTTGTTAATGAATTCTAAGAGGTAGAGGTGGTCTTTCACTACTCACCCTCTTCGAAATTTTTGTAAAACCCCCTTATTATAACAAATATAATGACATTTATGTATATAAATGTTGTTACGACATGTTGGAGCTATCTATGCTTTGAATCTTGAAGATATGATAGTCCCAAAACCAAAATGGGCACACTTCATTTTCTAATAAATTTTTGTGTTTTTTAAAATACACATCATCTTATATATGTTTTTGTGTTAAACTCTCTTAAGTGATATAGATGTCAAAATAACTTGCTAACATGGTTTTAAAAAATCATTAATTTAAAGGAATCTTGCCTAGTGAATGATGTATCCATACACTAAAACAAAAAATCATTTTATATTCAACGTTTAATTAAGAAAACAAATACCACATAGTGACTATGTCTTTGTGCCTTTTAACATTAAAAGTTAAAAGACTAAGGAAAGTTGAGAAAAACATTGAAATAAAGGGCGAGTTCCTTCTTTTGCCCATTTAGTTCAATGCTTCTCTCAACTTTTAGTGCCCATGTTCCTTGATGATTAACTATCCAAAATCTTTTTCACCTAACATGATTTAGTTGAAACAAGTAATTTGATTTAGAGCTTTCTTCAAAGAGCTCAGATTAAATGGTAAAAGCATTTTGTTATTATTGTTTGAACTCATGTTTAAATGTAACTTGTTTCTTTTTTAATAATTATTAAAGATTTTTTAATAAAAAAAGAAAATTGAATTTTATGTTAAAATTTATTATAAAAATAGATTTGATTACCACTAGATTGGATTTTTAATGATAAAAAAATAATTTGATTTTGAGATTTATTGATTAAAAAATAGATTTGATTTTGAATTAAAAGATTTCATAGACATCATGTTTTCAATGTCTGTCAAAACTTTAGAAGAATTGTTGAAATTTCACATATCAATTGCACAATTCTAATGCAAAAGGGGGTTTTAGGGTGTTGAGTCCATTTATGCATTCAAAAATGTAATTTAGATATTTGTACTAAAGTCTATAGAGATGTATACACCCTACTTCTTCTAGATTTGAACATATAACATTTAAGAATAAAACATATATTTTCAACCATTAAACCCACTCAGATTACAAATATATTTTTTTAATAATATTTTTTCTATAATTTATATAATATCATTTTTAATTTTTCAACCTAATTTCCATAACTATGTGCATTAAGAGCAAAATGACTTATTACTTTTAAGAAAACAACTTTTAACTCTTTACCTTTTTGTCGCTATACATTAGCGCTGCATACATTGTCGCTATACAGCGCTGGTTGCTTAATAAGATTTTGGTGGGGAATGAGTTAATTTTTTTTAAGGGTGTTCTTTCAAAATTTATGACCTATTTTATAGGTAAG
This sequence comes from Picea sitchensis, assembly GCA_010110895.2. Lineage (NCBI taxonomy): Eukaryota > Viridiplantae > Streptophyta > Pinopsida > Pinales > Pinaceae > Picea > Picea sitchensis. The sequence goes on along the minus strand of SNQJ01S0000886.1, from coordinate 1,103,135 downwards.
AGTCAACTATAATAATAAATCATAGTGGGTATTCTGATCGTATTGTTAATGTGCTGTGTAGCTGGTTGTTGGAAGGCAAGGCAGCTATGGCGAGTCTATTAGCAGCAAGGCTTTGCACGTCCTCAAGGTTGAAGCCTGTATTTGCCCACCTTGCGCGAGCAAATATATTGGTGTGCTTTCCTTATCCATCCGCCATAATATTGATTTGATTTTGCTACCTTTCCTGTCATATTATTGGTGCTGTAATTGGGAAACGCTGTTTTTACCCTTTTCAAATGGAGGATCCCTTTTGAATTTTTATTAACAAATAACCCACACATAACGCACTTGAGATCCATCTGTGTACTGTGCATAATCTGGCTGTAATTTTCACGTCAGGCCTTCATTTGTAGCAGAGACAATATGCACAGATCGGTACTCTTAGCCGTTGATTACTTATGGATAACTTTCTTCTTGCCGTATGATGTTTTCTATAAATCTTCGTATAATTCTAGTGAACTGTTATTTATTTTTAATATCTTTTCCAATGGCCTTTGTTGAGGAAGTGGGTGCTCTACCTTCGGGGTATTTGTTATGCCAAATTTACCTGGATTAGCACAGGACTGTCAAGGTTGCTAGGACCTAAACCCTGCGGTAGTTAACTCTGATGGCCCTGCTAACGCTGCAACATGTCTTTGAGGGCTTTGAACCTAGGTCTAGCACAGAGAGTGCTTTGATTTAACCACTAGACTAGAACAATCAACCACTCGACTAGAACCCACTTGACATGATTCTTGTGAACGTGGTTAAGCGAGCAAGGAGAAAATTACAAGTAATTGAAGAAAACAATTCTCACAGCAACGGATCAAACCAAAGGGCAATTTGGATCTTCCTTCAAACAGGCTATGTTCCTCACAAAAATACTTAACAGAGAATCCTTTGATCCATGTTTTAATTTAACTAATTCCCTTGTGGGTTGGAAGTGCTTCAAAAAATCATGCCCCGAAGGAATGCACCACAAAGAATGGACTTCCTTTGGATTAGGTTCCAGCTCTGAGGGTTGATATTCCTGCCAAGGTTCCCCTCTCTCTCCCCCCTCCATCCAAAGAAAACAAAAGAAGAACAGAGAGAGAGGGGGGGCGCTCATGGTCTATGATCTGTAAAATAAGGCTTCATGACATTCAAAACCTTGTATCCATAGAACATTCGACATAAGATGGATAACAATTTGATGGTAGTTAATATCGTTCCAAGTATTGCTTCCATAGTAATAGTGATTCGGAAGTTCAAAGAATATTTTTGAGACCAGTAATTATTTCCAACATAGATTGTACTATAGAACCACTCATTCATGGCATTCAAGAGAAGCCATTGGCAAGATACTGAAAACTGTACATATTTTAAGTATTGGTATAGCCATTCCTCCCAGTTCATCAAGAAATATAAGACGCATCTTTTCACAACTTGTTCTTGCTAAAAAGAATTGCAACACTGATTACATTTTTCCTTGAGTTTTGTCAGTGGTCTTAAATGTGTTATTTCATTTTTGTGACATCTTGACCCATGAGATTGTATCGTGATACTTTTTGGAAGTGATATGATTGTTGAGGGTTTCGGTCCCAAATAAATCTATATGCTGTTTTCATTGTGAATGTTATAATAAGTAAACCCTAATGATCAGTTGCTTGCATGTTTACAAAAAACATTTTATATATAGTTTGGAAATTTTGTAGTTTCTTGGTTTGTCTTGTATACCATTGCAGATTTGCAACTTGGCCCTCCATGTTGGGAGGGGATCCCGAGGGTTGCGTATGGAAGCTTTTTTTGTGGAATGTGTGTTGGATAATGTTCTTTTCTTTTTTTCGTCTTTTTTCTCACGTATATTTTTTGAAAGCCAATCCTTTTATCTTGAGAGAGTACAAGCAAGGGCACTTTTTCTATCAAAGTTACGTCAGCTTGAAGTTACCTCTTTTCAAATAGTTTATCGTCAAAGTTACAGGTTATATAGTCAAATGGTCATAGACTACATTAACATATATTTGACGAGCTTAAGGCCAGAGCATATTCATAGCCTTCAATGAAGAATGCCTATTTTTAACAATTTAATTGCTCAAAATTGGTCGTGCTTACCTTGAGGGCTGCCTCCTCTATGGTATAAATTGTTGCTCATGCAATGCAACTTGCCTTAGGGGTTGGAGTTGATGTCGTTCTTGTAATTTTGTAATACCGTCAATCTTGCAGATATTGGTTTGCCAAACCTTTGTACCTCAACAACAACTTTTATGACACAAACTATTCTCCTTACACCTTGGAAAACAACTTTATATATAGTTAAAAGAAGAGATGTTAGAATGCAATGCAACCTTTATTGGAATATGGGTGATACGTTGATCCTATTGGGCACCTTGAGCAAGGGGACAAAGTATGGCCATCACCAAACCTCCCATTTGCCAAGAGACACACACACAATAAGTACCACTTTACATTCATCACAAATCTTCATGCAACAAATTCACACATGGTTTTGTCTTACTAATTCGTAGCTCCACTGATTCATCATATGTTTAATAACTTGTATATAGTGAAGACATATTGAAGGTTGTAGACCCCCCAAAGTTGTAAGCCACTAAAAAGATACTATAATCCAGGTCCCAATGTGACCAATAAATAGGAAACATTGTTAATCCTTTATTAAATTATTGAGCTTGATTTAATATGTGGATTATTTCTTTAGTTTCTTCAACGCTTTAAGCAAAATTTGATTTATCAACCAGCAAAATGAATACTCGAAATGATGAACAGAAGTAGAAGAGGTACTCAAATAGAATCTCACACATGCACAAGAATTTACCCTGGAGAAACCCAAAAGGGGAGAAAACTCCAGCAAACAATCTTCCTTTAATTGGAAATAATATGTAAGATCATGTACAGTAAACCACCATGAAAATACCTGACTGTATGACCAGCAAACAACAACTAATTCGCTGTCCTTTACTGCTGTTATAAATCTGATTGTATGGCCAGCAAACAACTAATTCACTGCTGTTATAAACCTGACTGTACTAGCAAAAATCCTTTGCTGTACTTTTACACAGTAAATTAACTTCAGCGCTGCCCTTAGACAACAGACTCATATGCTTTCCTTTCTCACTGTGTAGACAGCAGACTCATATACTTGCTGCCATTCTCAATCACCTGCAGACAGACTCCTTTCCTTCACCCTTGCGCTGCATAACAATTGTGTGAAGAAGAGGGGTCAAACTCTGTATATAAAGGCGTAGGAAGGAGAGGAGAGTGGACTTAAATTAGTAAGAGTCTGCATGTCTATACAACTAGACTTTACAACTCAACTCGAATTAGAAACTTGACTTGTGACTCGACTTTGCATGACAACTCGCCCTTGAGACTTGGCTTATGCATGGCATGCCAACCCAACATGCAACTCGACATGCAACTCGACATGCAACATGCATCATGCAATATGCAACATGCAACTCGACTTGTCAATTTGAATTTGACCACTCGAACTAGATATACAACTTGTCTTTTACAACTTGAGTTTGACAACTCAGACTAAACATGCAATTCGACTTTTACAACTGAGTTAGGCAACTCGAATTACTTTTCATGGTGGATAATGTTACATGTGCCAACGCACATGTAACATTAAGCTTAACATATATAGTGAATCTCGTGTACCATTACTCATGTATTCCTTGTTTATTCATTTTTTCATTCCATTACTGTAGATTAGTGTAAATTCTTGAAGGTAGATTATGTTCATGTCTATTTGTGCAATTATTTTTAATTGTTAGATTTAGGGTAAAAAAATTGCAGAACAGTAGTCTCTTTTAAAAATTCAATGATTAACGTAACTAAATCTGTAACTCAAACAGAGATAGAACACCTAGCATGTAAATCTGTGAAGGACAGCAATACACATATACAAGGAACTTTGTTCTAATATGAATCCACACTCAGATCTAATGTAACAGTAACCAGATCTGAGATATACAATAGATCTATATGCCAAACACAGATATCAGATCCAATAAGTCTGCCTACAACATAAATATCTTTAGATCTATGAAGAGCAGCAACAACTTCTGATCACATAAATATAAACTCAAATCTAAAGTAGTAAAGAACAGATCTGAATACAATAGTAGATCTATATGATTGAACAAAGATCTCAGATCTATAACTCTGCCTAATCACTTCACAATAAACATATCTTTAGATCTATACAAGGATTACTATGTTAAACAATTCTGTAATCAGATCAGATCCAAATCAAAGGGAGATAAGTAGGAAGCATACCTGGTACAGCAACCTACCTCTGAAGAAAACACAATAAACACAATAGGTATAGATCCTGTTTGTATGCTCAGACAAA
>SNQJ01S0000886.1:1055492-1071817 GCA_010110895.2 Picea sitchensis | reverse complement strand
TATCTTGGGAGAGGACTTTCTGTTTTAGCATAAGATCTCTTGGCATTATATTGGCTATTTATATTAAGGAAGTTTTGCTGGGTTTTCTTCCCCTAGAGGGTTTCCCAGGATAAATGCTGTGTCTCTTGTGGATGTGTATTTCTTAGTGATCTTGTTCTTATGTTGCTATTATCTATTGAAATGCAAAGAACTATAATAATGGCATAAACATTAACATATCTAAATGCAATAAAATCTTATTTATCTTGTGGAAATGAAAGAGTAACTGTTCTGTTGTAAATTAAATGTGTCCATGTTTACCCTTTAGTGTTTACACCATAAACAACTAATTATAATGGTAGTTAACAAGGGTGCCATCGACCCTCAATGTTGTACTCTTTGCCAACGGTAACATTCAAATTTCTTGGTACATGTTTGAAGTTTAAAAATTCTAAACATTTTCTAAGTCACACAATCTTATTGATCTTCTAGTGAGATTAATAGTGATTGATTTGAAAAAATTCTCCATTTTTCCTATAGTTAGTGTTAAGATCCCTAGCCAATGAAAGGTATTGCTACCTAAATGCAAGATAATAATTTCTCGTAGGCATGGAGGCAGAGCCAATTTAGCATATGATCAACAATTTTTAAGGCCAAATCTAAGGTTTATGATGATGCAATTAGCAAAGTAATCCCTCCTTTTAGATCACGGAGATTTATTCTATTTAAAGCTAAAAGTACAAAGATGATGAAGTGCCTCAATTGTTGAGATTTGGGTACCTTGAAAAGTGGTCCCCTTGTGTCTGTGAGTCTCTAAACACAAAGGGGGAGACTATTACCCTTATACCTTTACTTTATGTTTTAATTTCACTTTGACTTTGTCACTTAAGTCATAAAGTGACAATTAATTCACAAAGTGGGTGAATTAATAAACATAAAACAAACTATGGAAACTTAAGTAAAGTGGCTTTCTAAGTGAGATTTATGAGAAGTGATCTCACCCAATGATTAGACTTGGCTAGATCTAATCTAAGCCATTGATCTTTTAGGGTTTGGCCTAAGGAAGGCTAAAGGAGGCAAAATGGTAAGGATGAGGCTCATTCTTCACTTGATCACTTGAGAGACTTGGGTGAGGAGAAGAGGAGTGAAGAGGGAGAGAGTTGAGTGAGGAGAGGAAGAGAGCAAGTGAGTTGGAGAAGAAGAAGAAGAAGGGCGCACTTCTTGAGAGGAGAAGGGCGCATGAGTGTTTGAGTGTGCACTTTTGAGCATAGAGGGGCGCAAGCAAGCTAAGGGTGCATGAGGGTTTGAGTGTGCACTCTTGAGCATAGAGGGGCGCAAGCAAGCTAAGGGCCGCAAGGGAAAGGAAGCAAGCTAGAAGTGGTGAGGGGCACATCTTGAGTAGAGAGGCGCTTGTATGCACTTGAGGGTGCACTTGTAGAGGAGTGGGGGTGCATATATTGAGAAGAGATGAGGGTGCATCCATGTAACAAGTGAGGGTGCACTTGGGGGTTGGCAAAGGTAGCCAAGGACAAGGGACGCATCTTCAAGGGTGCAATTTACCAAGCTAGCAGGCACAAACAACAAGGGGAGCAAATGCTAAGGTAGAGGGGCGCAACCAAGGCAAAGGGGCATGCAATCCAAGGCAAAGGGGTGCTACTATCAAGGGACTCCATTACAAGCTTGAGGATAAGCTTGTGTTGTAGCAGGTTCCTTGTGTACTTGCATATTGTAGCATTTGCTTTTCAGATCTCCATAATAAATCTATCTCTCTTACTGGTTTTCACCATGGGGGTTTTTCCAGGGTCATGTTGACCAAAAATTACTTGTGTACATTTGTCATGGTTTGCTTATTACCTTCAGCTGTAGGAGTTGTTAAGATCCATAAGAGGGTATTTGATGTTTTGACTTATATGCATGTGCTAACTTTATGGCAGCCTAAAACTATAAATTAACCCATGCAAAGAGAGCCTCAAAAGGGAATCAAATCACATGACTAAAGACAGATTTTCAAGGCAGAAATATCAGACTTAGTGGCTGTCCCAAAACAATGAGTAAAACAGTTTGGTAAACCTTGAAATAAGTGCCCAACAACAGGTCAAAGACAGACCTGTGTTGGCAGCCTCTATAACCTCAAAAAATCTTCATCAATAAGATGCAAAATGCTATTATCTTGCCATAAATAATGTTGGAAACCTAATCCATGCAGAGAAGGAATACGAAACGTAAAGTAATTGTAACGGTCATTGGAGTCCAAGAGACCCTCGAAAGACGAATCAAAGGGTCATAATCATTGTATATATGTATGTATTACATCTTTAACATAATATGTGCATCTCACGCTTATCTTCATTTGGTGTAGTCCAACAGTGGTATCAAAGCTGAGTGTTTGCGTTTCCCTTCCTGTGTGAAACACATCTGACCTCTTGTCTGCTAGTCTGCATTATTCTGTGCTCATCTGCGTCAGTTTGCCACTCTGCCTGCCTGCCTGTACAAAGTCTCTTCTCTCTGCAACTTTGCCTACAATTTTTTCTACTTGCGAAGTTTGTCTTGGGCTCACACTTTCGCGTCAGATCTGTCCAGAAACGCCTTCGCCTTCTAGTCTGCGAGTCTGAGTTTATTTCCTCTGAGGTCTGGGTTACTCTAAGGTTTGTGCTCCTTTCTCTACGTGTCTATCAATATTAGAGCTTTCACACCCATTGGAATATTGCTGAAATCATTTCAGTGAACCGCCACTTGTGCAAAACGTGTTCTGGGTTCTGTTGGCAAATGCATGAGTGATGTGCACAGAAGTGCTTCTGCTGGCCTGAATCTGTGGAGTCATCTCTGAACATTTTATTCTGCCTGAATATCTTCTTTGCCGCATCTCTGGAGTGGTTTGCATGATTCCACAATCTCTGAAATAATTCGAATCCTATCTCTTCTGGTATCTCTGCGCGTTAGGGTTTCCTCACCTATCTTCTTCGAATAGTGAGGACGCAGAGGAGAGTGTTGCTGCTGGCATGGAAAAGGAGTCGAATAACGAAGAGTTTTCACTATGGGAATGAAACAAAGCCGTCATTAGCAACAACATTGAATTCGTGGAGTGCAAACAATGTTTTACTACCACTCAAGAAGAAACGAACTGAGCTCTCTGACTTTGTTCAATGTCAACCTAGACATCATTGCCATCAAGGAAGTGCGGATACCTGCTTCTGGAGGGAAAAGGGAATCTCCACCCTGGTCACAGACGCCTAGAAGTCCGTGAAGCACCAGCGTGGGTCGTTGCCCCAAGCAATGCTCAATGTTCTTGCAAAGAACATAATCAAAGTGTGATTAGGTTTGTGGTCTCCATTTCCTCTAGCTCATGAACCTCTCCAAAATTGTGAAAGTAATCGATTTCGGCAGAGGAAGATTCTCCTACACGGGATTTGGAACGAAAACTACAACTTCGAGTTACTTTATTGGAGGTAACAAGTTGAGGTTAGTTAATATTCTATGGCCATGTCACAAAGACAGATGTCCTCTACCTCATATTGAAACTATAAATACCGTAGGTGCGGGCCTTGAGTCAACCACTCTTCCATCAGAAGACGCACTAGAAAATCTGTGGTAGTGGTGTTTCTCGAATTTGCCAACCTATCGCACGACCGTGAGCTTGAAACTGTCTGTGCAGAGGCCACACTCTTTGGTATCGAAACAGGACTATGCTAGAGATCTTATCGCATTTTGGAACCCAGAGACAAACAATATTGTTTCGGTCATTGGCGAGTCATCGTACTTAACGTCAATCTCAACGCTATCATTTATTCCAAAGAGACATCAACTTGTATTGGTAGCAAAAGGTTCAAACCCATGGTTTTCTGTTTGAACCTATCAACATTGTGTGCCTAGTGGTCATATAATTAGTCAGTAGCCGCAATTACCTGCATAATATGTTAGATTTTATAGCTCGGGAGGTACTCCACATGTTTTGTCTTGTATGCGGAAGTTACCTTATATTTACACTGTTATCCCCCAGTTTAGGGATAACTAAGGAGATTATGTCTTGAGGCCCACAGGTCCTAGACATGGAGTACCGAGAGCCGGATCGACTGAGCATGGCCCTGGAGGGCCCTTCTTTTCTTTTCTTCAACGCCTCCACTTTGTCAGCAACAACAACATCCATCACCTCGGCCTGGTCCTGTAGCAGAAGTGGATCTTGCTTCATGAGGTAATGAGTCCGTGTATCATGGCATGTGTCACTCTGATCCTCAAAACCTTTGAATATGTGCATTCAATTCTTTTTGTTTCTAACGGTTGCTTGGATCTTATACCTATCCACTTGACCATATCTGGGGGGAATGACAGGATGCCCTAGTAAGCTTGTGCCCATAGGTTTTGAGTTGCCACTGGGGGGATCCATGAGAAGCCATCGTCCGCTCCCACCATACATACCACTTTCCATCTTTCTCCCGCTCATCCATCCCATTACATTGGTCAAGGCATTGGGTTGGCCAAATATTTAAGGGTTGCACCTTACCTTGTGGGAAGAAGGGGCTAAAGGCCCAGAGGGTAAAAGCAGCTGGCAAAAGATAAAAGCCTAAAAATGAAACCTCGAGATGCTTCACCCAGGGATCCCCGAGAAAGCAGTAAAAAGCTTCTCAGCAAGAAACAGAGGGACCCATAAAAAATAATAAAACAAGACCTAATCAGAGGATAAGGGGTCTCATCACGAGCCAACCTATTAGGTCCATGGGCATCTAGCGGTATGACACTACTAGCAGCTGGTTACCACGCCGGGGTAGTGGCTCCTGGTGGCATAGCCAAGCGAAAGGGGGTCTCATCACGAGCCAACCTTCTCATTTCTGTGAAAGTGCTTGTGGGTAACATTGCCACCACTGGTCACCACGCTAGGCCAGTGTCCCCTGATTAGCTTCTTGAAACAAAAAAACAATAAAAGAAAAAAGACAAAAGGCATGAATGGGCTTGGAAACATTTGCATCCATGACAGGTGCAACTCACCCTCTACAGAGGCACCCACAGGTAAGCCATGAATTTCCCTGCTATCACTGCACCCCTTGCCCAGACATCCCTTATCCACCTCATCCACTCACATGGCTTGGATTTGATTTCTCCCAGAAACACCCCACATCCAGTGAGCATTTGCCCAATAGGACTCCCTGTCACTTCTTCCAAACTTGGCTTGCAGATTAGTATAATGTCTTTGAGCACTTGTCCGGGTAAAAAGGGTTTTATGCACATGTTTAATAATATTGATGATTAGATGTGATTGACTTGCTATGATCCCTGTGACTTATGAGCCCATGGAGGGCGTATCTATTGATGTGCAGGATCATACCCGAAGGACAGGTACCCTTATAGATAGGTACACATGGGGAGATGATCAGTTTGGACCTCCATGGGGCTAAAAGCCCACCAGATGGATGTTGAGACCCCAGCAGGGGGCAGAGACAGATCAAAGGTTTTGCACCGGAGAAGAGGAGGACATTCCACCAGAGGCAACGCAACAGACCTATACCCAGGGGGGTTGTGCCCTTACCACCAGGACGTTGGCCTTGGAAGGCCCTGACGTCACCCAGGACATTCATGATGTCATCTAGTGCTTGTGGACGTTTTGGGAGGCAGTTGTGGCACGTGTGGCAGCTTCTAGAGGCCCAAGGGGGGCTAACGTTTTGCTCCAAGAGGCCAACGTTGCCCTAGAAGGGGCTAACATCACCCTAAAAGGGCATGACGTCCTCATTTTTGCTTGATTTAGGGTTTGATTATGACATATAATGTAAAACAATATTATTATGTATTTTTGGCCTTATCGGCCTTTTGTGACCTAAAATTTAATTAAGGTCATTGGTATGGTATAAGTAAGAGAGCTAAACTCTCTTTTATTCATCATCTTTCACTCACACTTGTCCGAGGTCTGAAATTTGCGCCCTCTTTTAGGGTTTTGGCTGAAATTCTAGTGCGCGCTTGTTGAAGGAGGCTTATTTTGGCTGTTTTTGGTATTTCTCTTGGTGGAAGGTTTACAACTAGGGTTTGGCATTGATGATACTTAGAAATGTAAGTGAATTTCTGCAATCCTTCCATTACTTGAATGGTTATAGTGTTTTACTTGCATTTTGTTAATGAAATTGCTGAATAAACCCTAGGAAATAAGCACATGTTGGTGTCCTTATTTTAATTCCCTACTAGATTATGCCAAGGAGCTATTTTATTTGTTGAAGACATCGCTAGGGCCTTGCCATTGCAACACCCTATCATATGCTCTTCACCCTAGCTGATTTTACTTTGTTATTGAGCTAAAGGAGGAAAACGTGCTAAGGCCTAGGGTTGCCTACACCTTATTAAGCTGTTTTCCCCTAGGGTTTGATGGTTGAAGCCTTGGCTTATCGACACTTCACCATCAAATTCCTCGTCTTTGGCCATGCTATTATCATATTGTTCCTTCAACTCTTGCCACTATCTTTGACTCCATTTGCCCTATGAATGTACTAGTCTAAGACCTTTTACTTGAGTGTTTTGATCACAACCTCCAAAATCTTTGAAACAACTACTAATACCTTCTAACCCTAACCTACTAACTCCATTGCTGTAATTATCCATTTGATTTATGGTTATACTTTGCAGCATTTTAGCTTCTTTAAGCAATTGAAAGATTGGCTAATGCATAGTAGTCTTTGCTTCTAATGAATGTTGGTATTGTAACATTGATGATAAATCGTTCTTATTCATTTTGAAGCTTCTTAAAAGCATTTATTGTGAAGTAACGTATTGTGATTACTGCTACTATACATCATTGATTTGCTTCATCAATATTATCAGTCAATTGCTTCATTTGAGAGAGTCTCCAATTATATGAAGTACTAACCAGCAAGTGATCTTGCAAATATATAGTTTCTTGTTGCTTTGTTCCGAGCAGGTACATTTTTGGTTATTATTATCTTTATTGGCTGTTTAGTTGGACTTTCTGATCGGTGGTGACTTGTGAGAGGGAAACCTATTCCTTAGCCTTCTCAAAACCCCAGGTCACCGGGGACGTCTCCCCTGGGCCTACCACCCTAAATAGAAAGAGTTATCCTATTGAGGTGACAATGATAGGATAGTCTCCAGTTACGTCAGTTTACCTTCCATTTACCTTTCCTTTACATCCAAGTACAAACTGTGCGATAACATACACTACTAGGCACTTGGCTTTGTAATGGGTTTTTATAAAGTTGTAATAAAGTGGTTCTTTTATTAAAGTGACTTTTTTATTAAATGTACCTTCTAATATTAAAGTGACTTTATTTCATAAAGTGCACTTATGTTATAAAGTGAATTTGTACTTTAATATTTCAAGTGATTTATTTTGGAGGGAATGAATCATGTCCCTTGATTATGTAAAGGCAAGATTAGATCTTGGCCATTGGATTTAGGGATGGGGAAGGTGAAAAGACACTTGGAAGGTGAAAGGTCACTTTCAGATTTCAAGAGAATGCCTAGGGTAGTGTGCAAGACAAGAAAAGAAGAGGAGATTGAGAGATTTCTGAGAAAGCTTTGGAGAGGAAAGTGAAGGCAACAAATTAGGAGAGTTTCCCAAGAGACTTTGGGCACATTTCCCAAGCCATTTTTTTGTGTGAAAGGAGTTGCTGATATTTCTGCTGTTGAAGGCCGTACTGTACGGATCTGTACAATGCGTTCAACAAGGAGAAAGGGCACGGAAATTGAGGTGTTTGTTGGCACATTTTTTGAGTTTGTTTGAGGAATTTCCTTGCTGTAGAAGGGTCGTACATTATTGTCCATATAACATGTTGGCACGAATATCAAGGTGTTGTTTTCTGGGTGGGCCATATGACAATATGAATTTGGCACGTTTTCCAAGGCATAATTTGTGGGAACAATTTTTGGGTGCTGTAAGTGTTTTCTCTTTCTGGAAAATGTAATCTTGCTGCTGATATGTACTTTCTTGAAGCTAATAAATCTCTCTCTCTTTGGGTTTCCCCACATTGGGGTTTTCCCTGACTGGTTGCCTAAATTTTTGAGTCCTACATGGATGTGTGACTGCTGTTCATTGTTATTTTTCCGCTGCAAAAGTGCTTAGCAATGTGTATTTCTTCTTATGGTATTTTTTGAATGTGGGTTTATACATTTCAGAGTTCATTTAGGACAATTATCTCTAGGTTGCTGAGTGTATGACAGAATTTGTGTAAGCTGATTTTGTCATTAAATTTCTACATGGTATCAGAGCCGGGGCTCTGAGGTACAATGAGCAGTGTTAATTTTGGCAAGATTTGAAGGGGGAAATCTATTGGTTGTTTTCTTTGAACAGTTGACAGGGAAATGGATGCATGCATTACATATGAGGATCAATTGGAAGGCATTTCCAACTACTTGTAGTGGAAGGTCTGGATATCATCTGTTCTCAAGGAGAACAAGATTTGGAGTTATGTTAGCATTGTTGTTGTGGCCCCCATAGCATATCTTATTGCCTTGGATTTGCATGAGGTAAAGGAGGCCAAAGCACAGAGGATCATTCTGGATGGAGTAAAGGACCCACTCATCCCACATTTGGCTGAGAAGAAGACAACAAAAGAGATGTGGGATACATTGAAAATTTGTATGAGGCTAAGAATGAAAACTGGAAGATGGCCTTGAAGGATAAACTGCATGACACGAAGATGGCTATGGGTGAGGGTGTTGCATCCTATCTTACCTAGATAGCTTAGGTTAAGGACGAGTTAGCTGCAGTAGGGGAGGTCATCTCAGAACCGGAGTTGGGAAGGATAGCCTTGAAAGGCTTCATAAAGGAGTGGGATGTCTTTGTGAAGTGTGTGGTGGGTTGGGAGAATTTTCCAGATTGGAGTAGACTGTGGGATGACTTCACTCAGGAGGAGATTCAGATGGGGTCTCACAGTAGTGGATAGAAGGAAGACAGAGCTGATGAGAATGTTGCTCTTACAACAAAGGGCAAGGGGAAGAAGAAAGGGAATTCCGGGAGGGACTTGAGTAAAGTCAGATGTTACTGTTGTAACCTTAGTCACCTGGTTCGTGTTTGAGTTCGACGACTTTGAAGTTCGACAAAAATTTGACTATGAAAATTTTGGGAATAAAATTCGGCATTAAGTTTGACACAGTACAAAATTTGAAAATTAAAAAATATATATAATAAAGTTCATTACTCATTAAACACGCATGAGAGTTTAATTAGTTAACTATCAATGTTGTTTGGTAAGAGAGTTCCTATAGTTTTTGTTGTGCATGTTCGGAATGTCTATTATTTTAATGTAATGCTCTTTAAATATAAGTGAATGGTTGTTTTCATGCAAGGTCCTTTTGGTACACGGAGGATGATTGTCTTGTAAGTTGTCAATGAGACACACAATCAATTGACATTCCATGAGCAATATTTGGAAGATGGAAATTGGAAAGAGAATCATATATCTTATGATATACTCACATAGATGGAAATTTGAAAACAATATAAAAAAGAATGACAAAGATAGACAACAATGCTTCTCAATAAATGTTATGAGCCTAAACACCAAGTACAAATATGACAAATTTATTACAATGTGATATGGAAAGAAAATGACAAATTAATTAAAAAACATATATTTATTGTGAATATTTTTATGAAGTACAAGGATGCACCCCTTTGAAAATTATATATCGTATGAAATTTGTTGAAAGGACAAATCGAGAACAACGAACATATCCAAGAATTTACTCATAGAAAAAGAAACAGGGCATCCAGGTGATGTGCAATTGAGAGCACAAGGAACATATCCCGACATTCACTCAGGAAAGGAAATGGGGCAACCGGGCAATGTCCAGGATTCTGCTTGTGGGTTAATCAACATCGATGTTTGAAATCCAAATTCGAATGGCGATTTACAAATCGAAATGATGTAGTGTGGGTACGGGACGCAGGCGACACTAGAGTTTTGTTGTTTTTTTTTAAATTTAACCATGAGCGGATCGAACATAATCGAACCCTAGCCGAATTTCAGCGGATTTAGGTGAATTTTTTCATTTTCGTGTACGGAATCAAGTTCGCCTAGAAGTTCGACGAACTTAAACGAATTTGTTCGGATTACAATGAAAATCGACGAATTTCGAATTTAATGGTTGAAATTCACTGAACTCGATGACTAAGTTTGTAACCAGTTGGGACACCTTGCTTCTCAGTGTCCTGAGAGGAAGAAGAAGAGGAAGGAACAAGAGGGGCCTGATACAACAACGACAACAACTATGGAGGACTTTTTGTCCAAGTTTGATATGGAATTTTCTTTGGTCACTCTAGTATCCAGTGTCGGTAGTGTTGGATTTGTGGGTGATAGCAGGTAGATTGTTGACAGTGGAGCCTCTTGTCACATGACATGAATATGGCGTGTATTCCTTATTATCATAGAGACAGGTCCTGACCGAATGTTGGTGAGTGAAGGAGGTATGGCACGAGCTGTACGTGGAGTTGGAAGGGTTAGATTCTGACTTGAGTATGGAGGACTCCTGGAGGTTGATGGAGTTCTCTTTGTTCCAGGGTTGAGGGTTAACTTGCTCTCGGTCTCAACCTTGGATGATGCTGGATAGTCTACATTGTTCAAGAGGGAACATGTATTTATCTACAGGGAGGAAGTGGATTCGGTTGAACCACAACTGATTGGTGATCGGATGGATAGGTTATACATGTTGCGAGGACAACCTACGGGTTATGATTCAGAGTCAGATGAGGAGCAGGAGGCTCCTGAGACTGCAGTGGGCCCAAGGATTCAGTCTTGCATTCCGAGGGAAGAGAGGGGGTCTCTTCTGAGCACCGACAGGAGGCTCAGTTGGTGTGATTGAACAAAAGCTCAGGGTGGAGTGGATTCTCCTAGGAGGTCAGGGTTCAGGGTAGATGTCAGGAGGAGGTCTTCTGGTTCGAGTTCTGTGCAGGTGTTGGTGTTGGCTCCAGGTTCAGAGGGAGCTCCTACTACGAACAATGTGATTGGACCAGATGATGGTGATGGCAACGAGTACATCCCTCACTAAGAGAGAGTGTTAGCTTTTATAGCTCGGGAGGTACTCCGCATGTTTTGTCTTGTATGTGGAAGTTACGTTATATTTACACTACTAGGCACTTGACTTTGTAATGGGTTTTTATAAAGTTGTAATAAAGTGGTTCTTTTATTAAAGTGACTTTTTTTATTAAATGTACCTTCTAATATTAAAGTGACTTTATTTCATAAAGTGCACTTATGTTATAAAGTGAATTTGTATTTTAATATTTGAAGTGATTTATTTTGGAGGGAATGAATCATGTCCCTTGATCATGTAAAGGAAAGATTAGATCTTGGCCATTGGATTTAGGGATGGGGAAGGTGAAAAGACACTTGGAAGGTGAAAGGTCACATTCAGATTATAAGAGAATGCCTAGGGTAGTGTGCAAGACAAGAAAAGAAGAGGAGATTGAGAGATTTCTGAGAGAGCTTTGGAGAGGAAAGTGAGGGCAACAAATTATGAGATTTTCCCAAGAGACTTTGGGCACATTTCCCAAGTCATTTTTCTGTGTGAAAGGAGTTGTTGATATTTCTGTTGTTGAAGGCCGTAATGTACAAATTCGTATAGTTCGTACAACAAGGAGAAAGGGCACGAATATCAAGGTGTTTGTTGGCATGTTTTTCGAGGCTGTTTGAGGAATTTCCTTGCTGCAGAAGGGTCGTACTTACTGTTCGTACAACAACATGTTGGCATGAATATCAAGGTGTTGTTTTCTGGGTGGGCCGTACAACAGTACAGATTTGGCACATTTTCCAAGGTAGAATTTGTGGGGATAGTTTTTGGGTGTTGTAAGTGTTTTCTCTTGCTGGAAAATGTAATCTTGCTGCTGATATGTACTTTCTTGAAGCTAATAAATCTCTCTCTTTGGGTTTCCCCACATTGGGGTTTTCCCTAGCTGGTTGCCTAAATTTTTGAGTCATACATGGATGTGTGACTACTATTCATTGTTATTTTTTCCGCTGCTAAAGTGCTTAACAATGTGTATTTCTGCTTATAGTATTTTCTAAATGTGGGTTTATACATTTTAGAGTTCATTTAAGACAGTTATCTCTAGGTTGCTAAGTGTATGACGAAATTTGTTTAAGCTGATTTTGTCATTAAATTTCTACATAATATTGGGTTGTTCAAGTATTCGAGATTTTGATCATTTGGACATTGAGCAAGTGCATGTCTCCTACTCCAGTGATATGACCACATATATTCAAGACATATAAGTTTCGACGATTATTAAAGTTTTTTTTAATCAAACAAAACTTTGGTGCTAGAGCTTGAAGATCAAAGAGATTGACAAATTCAAGAACAAGTGCATCAAAAACACATTCACCACAATCAAGGTATACTTGCAAATAGTAGTTTAGTTGTGTTTTTCTGTAAGCAGGTGCATTTTTGGTGGAAGCCGACACCCCTCATTCCTTGAGTCTGCATTATAAATTCTGATTGTGAAAGGGTGGAGTTGCAAGAAACCCTGTGACGTCTAATTCTGAGCTATGACTTGAGTTGAGGAACTATTAGAGTTACTGAACACTCTAATCCTCTCTTCCGTGGACAATACAATCACCACTGACAAAACCACTCTTCAGTTTGTTGTGACCTGCTTGCAAGCTTCACAAGCCAAAGTACAGTACTTCGAATTTAGAATCGACTTCTTCACGATGCACTTGAGCGAAAGAACCTTCGACAACATTCTAAACCAGTCCTTGTTTAGAACCCTACTTTCGAAGATGATGAAGATGTTGATGCTGATTCAGACCAACAACCAGTGCAAGAGACAACTCCAGATTCAAGTACAATTTAGCTTCCTCTTTCCAAGCGAATCATTAGACCTTGGGAAGGAATAAAAAATAACAAGTATAGAACCGTTATCGGATATGAAACGGATGTCACCTTTCATAATCCAAATTACACCAAACCGATCCAGTTTTAGGGTGCTGGATTGCTTCAAGAAAGTTCGGATTCACTTGCTCCAGTTCAAGAGCAAATTCGGATATGCCAACATTGTCAACGAGTTGGCCACATGGAAGATCAACGTTTCGATCTTCATCCTTGTGAGCATTGTGGACAACACAATCATTCTTCATATAGGTGTTTCAAACGCAAGACAACTGCAAGAGTAAAGAACCACTATGGGTGGATGACTTCTTGGCGATGGTCATCAATAGCCAAGAAGATATCTTAGTCATACCGAAGAATTTGCACTCGAGTATTGAGACATCTTGCAGTGGACAAATTTTTATCTTCTCACCTTGTCCCTGACAGGGGGGAACAACATCAACGATTGATAGTCGGGCTTCAAGTTTCGAAGTCCCATCAATTGAGCAACAACAAGAGAACGTGATTGGTTTGTGGTTTTCCTTAAACCACCACTTAGTAGAATGCTTACAACTTTTGCTAGACAATGGTTTGTGGTTTCTCTTAAACCTCCACTTGGTAGAAGACCTTTAGCTTCTTCTACATCATAGTTTATGGTCATCTTTAAACCAACATCGAGAGCACTTCCAATTAGTAGAAGACATCAACTTCCATTTTCTAGCTAACTTAGGGAATGTTTTGGGAATCATTAAGCCTAGAGCAGGGTTCAAAAGTTTTTGGTCATCCTTAAACCACCAAATTGGTTTGTGGTCTTCCTTAAACCACCACCTCCTTTTAGTAGAAGACATCAACTTCTGCTAGCCATTCGGTTTGTGGTCATCCCAAAACCACTAGATTTAGAGAACACATTCAACCATTGGTAGCTGAACACTTCAACATTTCAGCTGCCCACTTTCAGATATCAGCGCTCACCTTGGATTCACATACACCCCTTCGGATTAAGGGGGGGGAATGTTGGAAACCTAATCCATGCAGAGAAGGAATACAAAACGTAAAGTAAGTGTAACGGTCATCGGAGTCCAAGAGTCCCTTGGAAGACGAATCAAAGGGTCACAATCATTGTATATATATTTGTATCATATCTTTAATAAAATGCGTGCATCTCACTCTTATCTTCATTTGGCGTAGTCCAACAAATAAGAAAAAAATCCATTTTTGTCTGTTTTAGTGAGTAGATCCTTTCTATAGTGTTACGACAAAATATAGTGATGTAAAGTCCCAAGCATAAATGGGCTAGTTTGTGCAACTTAGGAAGGCTACCCACTATCACCTTAGTAGCTCTTCCTCTCTCTTTAGGCTGGCTCTCCTCCAACTCAAGGGGGTATCCCTAAATAAAATTGCTAAGGCTATGGAGTAGGTGTCTTAGGTGATATGGGAGGAGTAAGCTTTAACAAAATGTACGGTTGTTGTAGTATATGAAATGTGATAAGGACTAGATAGCAAAATAAAGGAAAAGAACAAGGAATGAGAAGATATGGAAGGAAACCAGTTCCAATCAATCATGGGCTAATGGAGTCATAAAGTACTACACAAATGGTAGGATTTGAATTGTCACACTCACAACTACTTCAATGAAGGCCACTAGTGATGAAAGGGTTGTTTTCCACCTTCAACCACCTAATGGTGAAAATCTATTTGATACATTCACCTTTTAAATTATATGAACTCAAGGCAAAGGAACTAAGGTTTGTTACATTTACCCTTAGAGTGCTTGCTGGAAATTTATATGAAATGAATCTTGCAAGACCCTAGAAGGTACCACTGATCAATAAAATACAAAAGTGTTGTATTATTTCTGAATTATTATTCCAAATATGCAAAAAGTTTAGAAGAATGGCAATAAACAGAAATAAAACAGCAAGTAAATCTAGAGGGAGAAACCTCCTCACATTGATTTACTCCTAAATAATACTTGGGCCTTTATTGTAAATTGAAAAACAAGAAAAATTTCTATGTAATTTCACAACAATGAAAGCATTAAACTTTACACCAAAATTGAAAGCTATACTTCATGTCTTCATTACTCATCAATCTTGATAGTACAAGGGAGCTTCATCATGCTTCAACTCCTAAGCTCCAATACTTAATCACTTCTCTAACTCCTAAGCTGATCTGTAAACGAGGGACTTATAGCCCACTCGCTTCACTAACACGAATATTATGTGGAAAGTTTACTCTGAGATCTGTTCTCAGTCTTGGACAGAGGACTTTGTCTACGGAAAGGCCACTAGGCCTTTGTTCTCTGCCTTGTACAAGGACCTTTATACTTCTGATGGCTGTGCTGGGCCTGTTCTCTTTGCAACCTCCACTCTGGATATTTGGCTGGCTCCTTCTCTGTGTAATCTGCATGCAAGGACCCAGATGAAAATACTAATTTGGTTATAATTGTAGATTGCTTTCTCAGAACATAGAAAGATTAAACTTAATGGAGTTTTTCCTTTACTCTTCCACAATGCCCAAATGCTCTCAAAGAAATAGATTTTGAGGTAGTGGCATGGAGTTTTTCCTTTACTCTTCCACAATGCCCAAAGGTTCTTCATGAGATTTTGAGGTAGTGGCATGGACTCTAATACCGTCTTACTTCTCCATTTCCCTTACCACTCGAAGCTGGATCTACTTTAGCATTTTCTCTCTTGCTATGACTTCAAACTAGTTAGGAGATTGCTAAGATTCTCTTCTGTGCCTGGTCTTGCACCTCGAGATGCGGCGAGTCCTTTTATTCTGCTCTAGAACACCAAGAAAGAAAAGGACTCTCTGCTGGTACAATGTTTTGGTTTGCAAACACACGAGTATCAATTCGTCCCAATTTAAGGTATTTTTGCAAATGTTGTTTGCACTTTTCTCTTACTGGCCGAGAAATGCCACATTTAAATTACCAACTCTGCTTTATATGTCTGATTGAAAAACAATAGGAATGCCAGCTGTCATGCAACAATTGATAACAGAATGCACTTCATGTGTTAGCAACTCTGGTGTAAGTCTGCTCAATCTAATGTATTTGAGTTGACCAGCGATTTAGTGAATTGCCCAATTACCAAAGGAATCACCCAAGGGGTGAAAAATAATCTCTACGGCTATATGCAGTCCATACAGCCGCCGTACGGCCTTGTGGGTGAAAGTAAGCAACAATCTGATAAGAATTCGTCCAGCATTGAATTAAAACCTCTAGGCTATGAATTAAAGAATCCCAAGGGATGAATAATGGCTCAGAGGCATCTTAAGTTGCCCAACAATGATAAATCTGTCTCAGGGATTAAAAATTTGACTCAACAAATAATAACTCGTCCCAGCAGTAGAAATTTGATCCAACAGTTAAAATTGACAGTCAGCAAGGGCGGCTCTTACACAACGTGTATAGCTTGTGGGCGAGAGTAAAGACCTAGGTAATAGTTGAATTGTCCAAACCTAAGTTGCACGAAACGGGGAAACGATACGAAGTTTCCGAAACAGGTACGATACGAAACAGGCCCTCAAAAAATGGAAACGTC
>SNQJ01S0000886.1:997053-1039085 GCA_010110895.2 Picea sitchensis | reverse complement strand
CTCTCTCCACATGCAAAATAATTAATTTTATTCAAAGATGCTCTATTTCCAAACAAAGTGGTTAATTTAACCACTAAATCCTCTTTGGGAGAATTCACAACTACTCATTAATTGATTTGACAAGTCAAACTAGCCGTTGGAAGAAAGAATAGTCAATGTGGACAAAATATGACAATTAGTGCTCTTTTTTCAAAGGAAAATGTCCCCAAATTTATTTCCTCCACCACTTATATGAATAAATAAATTGGTCAAGCAATTTTTTAATGGATTTATCCCATTTTGACCATTAGTGGATGTAATAAAAAAAATATATCATATGGTTTAGCCTCCAACCAATTGTGGATGTGCAAACCAAGAATATTATTTTTAATGAGGGAGTTAGAAGACCATTGGTGGATGTAATAAAAAAATATATCATATGGTTTAGCCTCCAACTAATTGTGGATGTGCAAACCAAGAATATTATTTTTAATGAGGGAGTTAGTAACTAGTCGTTACAAATTTAACTATAAAAGGCTAGCTACTCCTCTCATTTTTTGGTTGTTGAAACTGTGAGATCATAATGCCATTTTACAGAACTCAATTCTCTTGTGTCACTGGATATGCTTGCTTTTCTTAGTCTTGGATATTTGTAATTGTGTTTTTAGCAGGGTTCTTTAGGAGACTTGCAAAATATAATCAATCAATTGAGGGGCTACATAGCCACGTGGAAGAGAGGAAGATAGGCCTTCGTCTCCTTACTCTCTTTGTGGGATCCAAGGGTAATACACCCATGTTGTTGGACCAACTCCTTTGGGAATAGCTCCAACCAAGTGGTCTATTATCTCTTCGACCCAAGTTGATTGGTATCTTGGAAACCATCTTGTAGAGGAGCTTTCCTAGCAAGATCCAAGGAAGAACCCATCTATCAGTAAAATCTCTAGCATTGGGGGCAATAGTGCTTCCACTCCAAACCCAATTGTCTAGAGATCAATCCAACCAATCTAAAGCTCACGGGGCCATAATCGCACAAACCAGAAACATCATAAGGTAAGAATTAAACGTAAGAAAATCTCCCAATTTCTTCAACCATTTTAATTAAAAATATTCTCAATCATATTTAATTATAAAAAATACAAAAAAAATCATATCTTAGCTTTGTTATTGATTTTTATCTATTGTGAGTTGTTAGTAGATCTTGAGGTTTTTGCCACTTGAGATTTTTCCCTACCTCAAGATACATGTCCCCTTGTGTTTTGTGCTTCATTTACTATCTATTACATGGGTTTATTTGAGAATAAGTGTGCAGATCTGCAGTAAAACAGCAAGTAAACTTTCAGATCTACACTTGTTGGACACTTTAAAAGGGTGTATTTTGTAAGTTTTATCATTCCAAACCCTTTTATTTCAATCCCAAATTTGATTTACATTGTATATCTTTATTTCTGGACATTACAGAGCATAATTACAGCCCAACAATTGAAATTTTTGGCTGTAGCTAATTTTGGGTTTTGACCCTAGGGGAATTTGAACCCCAAATCTGCAAAAATAATTTCCAGCTTGCTGGAAATTAAATTTACAGCAGATCTGAAGGCTCATGGGCTTAGTTTACACTTATATCTTGCTGCCCTACCCTTCTCACCCACTGATCTAGTAATCTGGTGCATTTTTGCACTTGTGGGAGGCCCCAAAAGGCCATTTTCTTTGTTGTTTTCTGCATTTTATTGTGTTTTTGGCATTTTGCAGGTCTGATTTAACATGACAGTAAGGAGATTACTCAATTTTAGCTACTTTGGTCAATGTACTCACATAGCTAGTCATCCGAAAAAGTGGTAACAACATTCCCCTTCTCTCTTATACTTCATTTCATCATTATTAAAAAGAGTAAGGGTAAGTTAGCTTGTTGTTCGGTCATTTTACTTTCTGCAGTATTTTTTATTTCAGCGAGCTATTAAAATAATTAACTCCTACCCCTTCACCATAGCCCGCTAGTTAAGGCACTAATCTACTAATCAATTGGGTAAGGTGATTATGTTGTGTGATAGGGAAGCCTCCCAAAGCCTTTCGTGAGTGGGAGTTAGGCTTGAGCAGGGAGAGAATAGTTGTTGTGGTGACAATGGACACCTATCCTTTGTGTTGCTCCCATAGCAATCTAAGACCTTGTAGGACTGCTAGTTTGGGCGGTAACAGGCACCACATCGCACTTTTGTTTCAGTGAAAACCCCCTTGTATTTTGAGTAGAGGGCTTGGGGAATTGGTGATGGGCTTTGTGGGAATAGAAGGTCTAATTTGATGTTGACTTGCGGAGGGGCTTCTATGTTGACCCCTAAGACTTGTATAAAAAGATAATTCCATTGTGACATTCAAGTGTGGAGAGAGCTTGGTGATTTCAGTCCAGCATGTGGTGACCTCAGTCTAGCCATGGAGGAAGGCCTTTAGGCCACAATTATGTTGTTGTTATCTTTTGTTTTGGGCAAGTTCTTTGCTATGGAGGGTTCAGTCTAAAGGATGGTGGCAGCCGCAGGTCTTGAGGGTTGCCACAGCCCATGAGAACCTTGTTGCAGGTCCTAGGAAGGGCTCGGCTAGCAGAGGAAGTTGGGCAGCAAGTGAGGGAGAGGCCAGCCACAATAGTTGAGAGTTGTAGGAGGACCATAAATTTGCTGGCAACCAAGAAAGGGCAGGTCAAGGCCAAGGAGAGGCTCGGACTGCTAGGAGAACCTAGTTGCAGCCTAGAAGGAGACTAGGCCAGGCTTGAGGAGGCTCTAAGTGGGATCGGCCAGGTGCCAAAGCTAGCCACAAGCTGGCACAAGAGCTCAGGATGCTAGAGAGCAACTTTGGAGGCAGTGCTGAAGGTGTTTAGGGTTGTCAGGGAGCTCAGCCTGCCTAGGAGTGGATGTTGGGTGATTTTGAACAGCTAAGAAAGGGCTGCAACAGCAAGTACAGGAGGGCAGAAGAACTGTTTGTGTACAGGAGTTGAGGCAGCAGCTTAAGGACAATTTGAGGGTTGTTCTAGAGGTCAAGGACAGCAAGACTAGTAGGTTGTAACAGCTGACTTCTGGAGTGATCTTGGATGACCCTTGAGGGCAGACTTTGGACAGTGAAAGAAGGCTGTTACAGGTGTGTAACAGAAGCCTTTGGACAACCCTAGGAGTTGTAACAGCAATAATTTTGGAGCTGATTTTTGGCACAAAAATCGAGAAGGACTTCGGCAGTGATGTACAGTGAGTGCACTTGGTAATTTTGGCATTTTTCTTGTGTAAAGATTTGGGCAATTTTCCCTGGTATGGCAGCCCTTTGTTCCTGTTTTAAGAACAGTGATTTTGGACTTGAAATTCCTGTGTACCTTGTATGATCTAATTGCTAGTTTTGATTTTCCGTTGTTCTAAATGGTTAGGCATCTCAATGTGTTTATATTTACAGTTCGAATTCTGTAAATTTATGTATAACTGTGGAGAACATAGACCAAATCTGAGGTGTAAGTGCACCAGTATAGGTGCACTACGAAATCTAACATGGTATCAAAGCTCTGGTTGTGAGAAGGGCAATTGGATCTGAGATGTTTACACAGGCGACAGCTTTGAGAGGGAGTTGTAGCAGTGTTGAGATGATAGCTCTGAGAGGGAGATACAGTGACTATTGCAAGTGGCAACAGGTTAGATGGTCTCTGGTTTGAGACATGGAGCAGACCGTCCAAACGAGGAGTTGTGGACTATTGTAGCTTGGTGATGTGGCAAGTTGGGGGTTTTGGTGGATTGGCGGAGAGCTCGGTTCACAGTGGTATGTTGTGTGGCGGGTTGCCAACTCCGTGGATGGACTTCCAGTGACTTGTCATCATGAGTTACGATGGGTACAGCTTGGGTGCTTTGGCACGGACGAGATAGCTTTGAATGTTTGGAAATTTGATGAGATAGAGTCCTCATCGAGACGGAGAGTTGTACATTGTCGAGGTGCGATAGCATATGAGGTATTTGACCTAGGAGGTTGAGGACACTTGCAAAGATGAGTTGCGGAGATCTGGAGTGGACTAGACTAAGTGTCCATCCGCAACTTGGGACTATTCAAAGAGAGGACACAGGTTCAGTTGCAGCATGTGCATAGACATGAAGAGTCTTGTGACTTGGATGATCGTGACTTGGGTAAGCATGATGCTTTCCTTGGAGGATTGCATGGTTCTTATATAGTGGGAGCCACCGTCACATAACAGGGGCGCAGGATTTGTTCGAGAGCTTCACAGTGTTTGACTCAAGTATGTACGTGGAGCTTGGTATGAGGACCAGGCATGTAGTACAAGGATCTGGAAGAGTGGTATTCCGGATGGAGTCATGGGATATGTTGCGAGTGGTAAATGTGTTATGGCTTCCAAGACTGTTTTCTCAGACTCAGTGATTGAGGAGAAGGGCTATGCAGCTCTTGTTTCGAGATGAACGAGTATCTATCTTAGACACGGTTGTGGTCTTGGAGTTAGAGAGAGCAACATGTATAGGCAGAAGGGCCAACCTCTGCAATCCATGACCAGCAGTAGCAAAGTAACAATGGATAGGGAGCAGGTAGCTCTGAAGGTTGTGTAGACTTAGAGGGATCCCAACCTCAAAGGGAGTCAGTGGATTCAAAGGAAGTCCGACTTCAAAGGGAGACAATTTGCTCAAAGGGAGAGTCAACTACCTCCCCCGCTAAGAGGGAGTGTTGATGTTTCGTAGCTTTGGGCAAGTATTCTCACATGACCCTAGGTGTTGAGGCATGTGGGAATCGTTGTGGGCACCACATTGCACTTTCATTTCAATGAAAACGCCCTTGTATTTTGAGTAGAGAGCTTGGGGGCTTGGTGATGGGCTTTGTCGGTTTGTGTTGGGGATTCACGCCCACATAGAAGGTCTAATTTGATGTTGACTTGTGGAGGGGCTTCTATGTTGACCCCTAAGAATTGTATAAATAAGATAATGTCATTGTGACATTCAAGTGTGGAGAGAGCTTGGTGATTTCAGTCCAGCCTGTGGTGACCTCAGTCCAACCATGGATGAAGGCCTTTAGGCCTCAGTTTTGTTGTTGTTATACTTTGTTTTGGGTAGGTTCTTTGCTATGGAGGGTTTGGCCTAGAGGAAGGTGGCAACCACAGGTCTTGAGGGCTGCCACAGACCTTGGGAACCTTGTTGCAAGTCCTAGGAAGGGCTCAGCTAGCAGAGGAAGTTGGGCAGTAGGCCAGCAGCAGCAGTTAAGAGTTGTAGGAGGAGGACTGTAAATTTGATGGCAGCCAAGAAAGGGCAAGCCAAGAACTAGGTGAGGCTCGGCCTGCTAGGAGAACCTAGCCGCAACCTAGAAGGAGACTCAGCCATGCTTGAAGAGGCTTTAAGAGGGCTCGGCCAGGTGCCAAAGCTAGCCCCAGGCTAGCATAATGGCTTGAATTGCTAGAAAGCAGCTTTGGAGGCAATGCTAAAGGTGTTTAGGGATGCCATGGAGCTCGACCTGCCTAGGAGTGGATGCTGGGTGATTTTGGACAGCTAGGAAAGGGCTGCAACAACAAGTACAGGAGAGCAGAAGGACTGCTTGTGTACAGGAGTTGAGGCAACAACTTAAGGACAGTTTGAGGGTTGTTCTAGAGGTCAAGGACAACAAGACTAGTGTGTTGTAATAGCTGACTTCTGGAGTGATCATGGACAACCCTTGAGGGAAGACTTTGGACAGTGAAAGAAGGTGTAATAGCAGCCTATGGACAGCCCTAGAAGGCTGTTACAAGCCAGAGAAAAGGAGTTGTAACAGCAGTAACTTTGGAGATGAGTTTTGGCACAGAAATCGCGAAGCACTTTTGCAGTGATGTACTGTGAGTGCACTTGGCAATTTTGGCATTTCTCTTGTTCAAAGATTTGGGCCATTTTCCCTGGTATGGGAGCCCTTTGTTCTGTTTTTAAGAACAGTGATTTTGGGCTTGAAATTCTTGTGTACCTTGTATGATCTAATTGCTAGTTTTTATTTTCTTTTGTGCTAAATGGTTAGGAATCTCAGTGTGTTTATGTTTATTGTCTAAATTGTGTAAATTTGTGTATAGTTGTCCATAACATAGACCAGACCTGAGGTGTGTGTGCACCAATCTAGGTGCACTACGAAATCTATCATGGTATCAGAGTTGAGGTTCTGAGAAGGACAATTGGATCTAATATATTTACACAGGTGACAGCTCTAAGAGGGAGTTGTAGCAGTGTTGACGTGATAGCTCTAAGAGGGAGATACAGTGATTGTTGCAGGTGGCAGCAGATTAGATGGTCTCTAGTTTGAGACATGGAGCAGACCGTCCAAACGAGGAAATGTGGACTATTGCAACTTGGTGTTGTGGTAGGATGGGAGTTTTGGAGGATTGGCAGAGAGCTCGATTCGCAGCAGTATGTTGTGTGTCGGGTTTCCAACTCTGTGGATGGACTTTCGATGACTTATCATAGTGAGTTGCGATGGGTACAGCTCGTGTGCTTTGACACAGACGAGATAGCTTTGGATGTTTGGCAATTTGATGAGATAGAGTCCTCATCAAGACAGAGAGTTGTACATTGACGAGGTGCGACAGTGTATGAGGTATTTGACCCAGGAGGATGAGGACACTTGCATAGATGAGTTGCAGATGTCTAGAGTGGACTAGACTGAATGTCCATCCGTAGCTTGGGACTATTCAAAGAGAGGATACATGTTCAATTGCAGCGTGTGCATAGACACAGAGAGTTTTGTGACTTGGATCATCGTGACTTGGGTAAGTAGGATGCTTGCCTTGGAGGATTGCATGGTTCTAATACAATGGCAGCCATCGGCACATGACAAGTTCACAGGATTTGTCAGAGAGCGTCATAGTGTCTGACTCAGGTATTTACATGGAGCTTGGTATGAAGACCAGGCATGTAGGACAGGGATCTAGAACAGTGGTATTCCAAATGGAAGCAGTGGATGTGTTGTGAGTGGCAAATGTGCTATGGGTTCCAAGAGTGTGTTCTCAAACTCAGCGATTGAGGAGAAGGGCTATGCAGCTCTTGTTTCGGGATGGACAGGTATCTATCTCAGACACAGTTGTAGTCTCGAAGTTAGAGAGAGAAACATGTATAAGCAGAAGGGCTAGCCTATGTGATCCATGACTAACAATAACAGAGTGACAGTGGACAAGGAGCAGGTAGCTCTAGAGGTTGTGTAAACTCGGAAGGAGCCTGACCTCAAAGGGAGTTAGTGGATTCAAAGGGAGTCAGACTTCAAAGGGAGTCAACAAGATCAAAGGGAGAGTCAAGCGTTCAAGAGGGAGTCTACCTTCAGGTCCAGATGGGAGAGAGGCATCCTCCAAGACTATCAAGAAGGTGTCAAGGGTTGAGATGGCCAAGCAAGATGCTTAGAAGCGGGAGGCTTCTAGGAGCAGAATGTCTTTCAGGAGGGACCATGCCAGACAGCAGGACTTGCTTCACTGACAGAGGGAGCAGCCAATCAGGTGGATTGATCATTAGAGAGCAGTTGTGGTAGTGGATCCAATGTAGGAGACAGAGCTACTCTTAGGATGGGAGACAGCGAGACTTCCAAGTGATAGTGGAGTGTGGTGAGAATACCTCCCTCGCTAAGAGGGAGTGTTGTTGTTTTGTAGCTTCGAGCAGGTATTCTCACATGATCCTAGGTGTTGGGACATGTGGGAATCGTTGGGGCACCAAATCCCACTTTCGTTTCAATGAAAACCCCCTTGTATTTTTAGCAAAGGGCTTGTGGGCTTGATGATGGGCTTTGTGGGTTTGTGTTGGGGCTTCACACCCACATAGAAGGTCTAATTTGATGTTGACTTGTGGAGGGGCTTCTATGTTGACCCCTAAGACTTGTATAAATAAGATAATATCATTGTGACATTCAAGTGTGGAGTGATAAGTGTGGAGATAGCTTGGTGATTTCATTCCAGCGTGTGGTGACCTCAGTCCAGCCACGGAGGAAGGCCTTTAGGCCTCAGTTCTGTTGTTGTTTTCTTTTGTTTTGGGCAGGTTCTTTGCTATGGAGGGTTTGGCCTAGAGGTAGGTGGCAGCCGCAGGTCCTGAGGGCTGCCACAGCCCATGGAAACCTTGTTGCAGGTCCTAGGAAGGGCTCGGGTAGCAAAGGAAGTTGGGAAGTAGGTGAAGAAGAGGCCAGCTGTAGGAGGACCGTAAGTCTGCTGGAAGCCAAGTAAGGGAAGGCCAAGGCCAAGGCCTAGGAGAGGCCTAGCCTGCTTGGAGAACCTAGCCGCAGCCTAGAAGGAGACTTGGCTAGGCTTGAGGAGGCTCTAAGTGGGCTTGGCCAGGTGCCAAAGATAGCCGCAAGTTGGCACAAGGGCTTGGCCTGCTAGAGAGCAGCTTTGGAGGCAGGGCTGAAGGTGTTTAGGGATGCCAGGGAGCTCGGCCTGCCTAGGAGTAGATGCTGGGTGATTTTGGAAAGCTAGGAAAGGGCTGCAACAGCAAGTACAGGAGGGAAGAAGGACTGTTTGTGTACAGGAGCTGAGGCAGCAGCTTAAGGACAGTTTGAGGGTTGTTCTAGAGGTCAAGGACAGCAAGACTAGTGGACTGTAACAGCTGACTTCTGGAGTGATCTTGGACAGCCCTTGACGGCAGACTTTAGACAGTGAAAGAAGGTTGTTACAGGTGTGTAACAGCAGCCTTTGGACAGCCCTAGAAGGCTGTTACAAGCCAGAGAAAAGGAGTTGTAACAGCAGTAATTTTGGAGCTGATTTTTGGCACAAAAATCGAGGACTTCTGCAATGATGTACTGTGAGTGCACTTGGTAATTTTGGCATTTTTCTTGTGCAAACATTTGGGCCATTTTCCCTGCTATGGGAGCCCTTTGTTCTGGTTCTAAGAACAGTGATTTTGGGCTTGAAATTCCTGTGTGCCTTGTATGATCCAATTGCTAGTTTTAATTTTCCGTTGTGCTAAATGGTTAGGCATCTCAATGTGTTTATGTTTACAGTTCAAATTGATAATTGTCAAGAACATAGACCAGACCTGAGGTGTGTGTGCACCGGTCTAGGTGCACTACGAAATCTAACACTAATCAAGCTAGGCCTGCAGGTGCCTCCAGGTTGGTGGAGGGATTCAAAATGGAATAAGACCAAGAGCTTTACCAATATAAAGCTGCACATGGGGGCTAGTAACAATGTTCAAGACCAGCACTTGATGGTCATTTAAAAAAACTTTGGAAGCTCAAGTCTAAGCTGAAAAGATTGCATTTCAGGGTTTGTAGCCTCTAAAAGCCTGTGTTGGAACCTAAAAACCCTTCCATTGCATGGTCTCTGTTACTCCCCCCCCATGCCTAGGGGTAACTGGAGGAGATCATGTATCATGGCTCACAATGAAGACAATGATCCCGTTGATGATGATGATCAGCATGTCCACCCATGGCAGCCTAGCAGCCTCCCTCAAATTTGCCTCTTCTACTTTGGACCAACCAAGCTCATCACATTCAATCAACACAGTGTTTGGGAGATGGTAAGTCAGCGTCAACATGAGGTATGTAAGTCCTTTTTTCATACGAGGTGTTGTGCTTAATAAACTAGGCATGTGGATGAGGATCACGAGTTGAAGTTCGACAATGAATCATAAGCTCAAGAAGTTATGTTTGTTTCCTTGTTTCACCTTGGTGGCCAGTATTTGTACCCTAGTCTCGTGTTGTCACCCCCAAGGAAAAGGGGTACTACTAGGGGGCCCTCACAAGGGTAATGTTCGGTTTCCCCGCCATGCTTAACACTTACCATCCTGGAGCTTATCGCAATGCACTAAACTTCGGTAATGGTTCATGGTTCACTCTCTCATGAGAAGAGGAGCTAAAGGCCCAGAGGTTGATTGCAAATGCTAGTAAAAGAATAATAAAGAAAGAATTATGCTAAAAAAAAAGAAAGAGATAATAGCAAGGACTCTCAATAGCCAGTCCATATTTGAGCTTTACCCTTTTTGCGTTCACCCTAGTCCCAAAGCAATGATGCTAAATCTTGAAATCTTATCAAAGGGACTTGCAAATATGCTAAAAGGGAAATAAAAAGGAAAATTAAGGGGTTGGAAAAACGTAGCACTTAGAAAGTGGTAACTCAAGAGCAAGCGCACCCTCCACAAAGGCGCTCATAGAAATGGATTAAATGACACCATAAGCCATGAAGTAAGCCCAACACATACCACTATCACACTTACTCTTGAAGGGTTCTTTTCTTTCCTGCTTCCTGTTGCCGTCCTTATACACACTTGCAAACGTGAGCTAACTCCTGCTCATTTAGTGTGTCCTTGGAAGCACAATGCCTAGGTTCAAAGTCCACGCTATCACTTTGGCTTGAACCTCTTCCGTCTAAGCTCACTCCTAGGGAAGCCAAGGGGAATAGTCCCTAGTTTCTAGTTAAGTTTTAAAGTTAAGTTCTAGGAGTTTATTTTAGTTTGTTAAGGTTTTGGGGGATTCTAACCGAAGATGCTAGGGTAGCAATGCAAGATGCAAGGTTAGTATGTTAAGCAAGCCTTTTCCTAGGGCAATTAAGACTAGTGCATAAGATTGGGCAAGGGGTCAACTAAATTAAAGAGTTTTTCGTTACAAAAGAATAATTATTTTACAACAAGATTAGCTACAAGTAATTAGAGATACAACAATGCAACAAGCTAACCACTTTTAAGTTTGTGTGCAGGATATAAGGAGATCAAAGCATAATCACATTTATGAGATCATCATCAACATGTCATCAACACATCCACAAAGAAGATTTAAAGATTTAAGCATAAGTGTTCTAAGATGATGAAGATTACCCACACTCTTAGTCATTAAATCCACAAAGTATTTAGATGTTTTAGCACAAGGATGGATTATTAAAGGTTGCTTAAGATTTTTCGATTTTAGTTACCTTTATTAAGTTTTCACCAAAGCCTCCTCCTCCTATTGCCAAATAGTTGTTGGATGCTCAAGATAGTGTAGCAACGAGGCTAACCCTAGTTGTCACAGTCAGCCCAAAGCATTGAGTTTTTACGGAAAGAACACTCCTTTGTGTCGTGAGATCGTTCCCGGCCTATCACCGTCCGTTGCCCTCCTCAATTCCCGTTTTAGATGGTGAAGATGGTGGTCTAAGGTACCCTAAAGAGTCTATTAAGTTAATATATGAATTAGGTAGACTTTTAGGTGTGTTTTAGAGTGTTTTAAAGATTTTATGACACTTTTAAAAGGTGATTTAGTGCTATGGCCGAAACTTACTTCAGCTTAAAATATGTTGCTTAAGCTTATGAAATGAAAGGCATTAACACATATAAGCTATGTGAAAGTAAATTACTTAGTGCACCAATATGTAGCTTGCAAAGAAAATAAGTAAAACCACAAGGGGCAAGAACAACTTGCCAACAAGATGAAAAGAAACACACTTATCTTAAGATGATAAAGAGCATTGAGAAACAAGATTTAAGTGTGAAAAAGAAGATTTAAGTGTTTGCCTATACTATCAACTCAACCATAAGAATTACTTCAAGTGTGTTGGCAAATGGTCTTAAGATTAATGCATGAAAGAAAAACACCATTCACTTAACTTATTGAAGCATTTAAACATTTAGGGTTAGATTTAAGCATGTAAAGTAAAGATTAAACTTTAAGGAGCTTAAGCATGCAAATAGATCTAGCTAAGTTGATTATGCCCAATAGGCTTAAGCTAGAGATTGATTATGTGTGAAATCTAGATCTAGAATATATCAAAACATTAAGCAGTTAGATCAATAACACATATTCTATTGAAATAATGTAACTGCAAAGAGTATTTTTATTATTATTGTTATTTTATTCATAGGATTAATCCCCATTGTGGATTAATCATGTCGGTAATTGTATTAGGACCAAATCCCCTTTTGCGGATTGGTCAACGGACAATTGTAATAGGCAGAATAAGAAGTCGGCCCCAGTAGTTATTATTGAGACCCAAAAATAAATTAAAGGTGGGTTTACCCACCCAGAGTGAGAGGTCGGCCCTGCCAGTGAAGCCCCTTCACACGTGTCAATCTTGTATATATAGAGAGGCTAGCGCCTCACTTCTACACACACTCGCTCATTCTTAAGAGGCAAGCTACAATTTACCAGTTGGAGAGAGGGAGAAGAGTGGCGCATCTTTTGGAGAGGACTATTTGTATTGGTTTGAGTTATCTCTTGAACATTGTATTGGCAATTTATGATAAGGAAGTTTTTGTTGGGTTTTCTTCCCCTAGAGGGTTTCCCAGGATAAATGTTGTGTCTCTTGTGAATGTGTATTTCTCAGTGATCTAGTTCTTATATTGCTCTTATCTATTGAAATGCAAAGAACTATAATAATGGCATAAACATTAACATGGGATCAGAGCCAACCTGAAGGAAGCATATTTCGCAAGAGAAAAACGTCACTGTTGCAGTACCTGAAAATTAGAGTTTTTCAAAAGTGAATCTTCTCAGCCCTAAAACCACCTAGAAAGTTGTGCCCTCCCCCAAGGATCATTTTGGCACTTAGAGTGCACCTTTTTAGTGGCTGGTTCTCCCGGAAAGTGAAACCCTAGTTTCACAAAAGTACCAAAAGCACCAGTCCAGAAATCCGCAGATTAGATTTGAAGGGGTAAAAATTGGATTTTCTCAGATCCAAGTATATCAGGCTACTCGCCTCAGCCAAGCACACCTCCTGGTAAGGTCAAAATTTGATTTTAAGCATTTTCATTTTTGGTCATTTTTCGTAGCCTCAAAGTACAAGATGTCTGCAAGCACAAAGCTTGTTGAGAAACTAGAAGGCATAGACAACTTTTGTGCCTAGAAGTATAGGATCGGTCTGATCCTTGTAGAGAATGACCTAGCAAAATTCATCAAAGAAGAAGTGGAGGAACCTGAAGATGCCATAGAGAAAGCGAAGCATCAGAAGGACTCGATCAGGGCTCAAAGAATCATTGCAGATTCAATCAAAGACCACCTAATCATGTATGTATCATCCAAGGAGATGTTTGACTCTCTAAGCAAACTATATGAAGGAAAGAACATCAACTGAAAGATGAATCTAAGATCTCCCTAGAAGTATAGGATCTATCTGATCCCTGCGAGAATGACCTAGCAAAATTCATCAAAGAAGAAGTGGAGGAACCCTCAAGATGCCGTAGAGAAAGCTGTGGCATCGGCACCTCAATCAGGCTCAAAGAATCATTGCAGATTCAAATCAAAGCACCACCTAATCAGTGTATGTATCATCCATGAGACAGTTTGACCTCTAAGCAAACTATATGAAGGAAAGAACATCAACCTAAAGATGAATCTAAGATCTCAATTGAAGAATACCAAGATTTAAAGCTGAGAAATGATTCAAGAATATTTCTCCCTAATCTCATAAATTAAAGAACAGCTAAAAGCCGAATGGAGACACCATCAAGATCTGACTCCATCTCTAAATGATCCTTGCTACAAGACCTTGGGATTCTTTTATCTAGACGATATGTGCCACAATTTGAGAGCCTGCTGGAAGAATGCATCCAAGAAGAGACAAGGGTACATAACGTGAAGCACTATTAGTAAGGGATGATGATCAAGTCTCTAGCTACCCATACAAAAGGAGGAAGCAACAAAACCCTACTTCAAAAGGAAACCTCATAGAGAACCACAAGAGAACCATCATACACCAACAATCAAGAATCTCATCCAAGAAATTTTCAAGAAAGGACAACGCTATGGACGATCTCATCTATACAATGCCACAGATAAGATGGGACTACTAAGGTACCCTTATCCAAATGAGAAGAATACAAGAGGGAAGCACAAAGGCAACATGCTCACATAGTCAAAGATGAAAAACCACCTATGAAAATGATTAAAGACCATGACTTGATG
The DNA here is from genome assembly GCA_010110895.2 of Picea sitchensis. Taxonomy (NCBI): domain Eukaryota; kingdom Viridiplantae; phylum Streptophyta; class Pinopsida; order Pinales; family Pinaceae; genus Picea; species Picea sitchensis. The sequence goes on along the minus strand of SNQJ01S0000886.1, from coordinate 1,025,303 downwards.
TACTCTTCGTGATCCTCAGACACCCCGAGAAGACATTACGGTTCATTGATACAATGATGCATCAAAACATACCATCTGTAAGAAAAATACTTCTCAGATTTCTAAAAAGTTTTCTAAAGGACTTCGAGATGATTATCAACATCCCATCAAGGAAGTAGGAGAACCCGAACCACAAGCTAGATTCACAAAACCCAATAACAATGAAGGACTGCGACTGTATGTACCTAGCCTAAAGAAGAACTCACTTCCCGCTTTTAGACAAGAAAGGCTATAGAGTTGCTCCTTCATAGATGGAGTAGTTCTGGCTAAGGGAGAAACCCCAAATGAAGCAATCGCCATCTAAAAGTGAAGAAAACGGGTTATATAAGTTGAAGGGTCACCCAAAAACCGCCATGACCCATGCCATCGAAAAACTCATGTGAACTTTGGCATAAGATATTATCCCACATCAATCCATAAGCAGCAAATACCATACATATGCAAAGTTACACAAGTTTACCGTAACTCAAGGTTGACCATGAAGACATATGCAATGTATACGCGCAAGGGTTGGAATATCAAGAACCTCTTTTCCAAAGAGGGATAACAAAACAGAAGGAGTATTGGAACTCATCATTCATTCAGACTTGTGTGGCCCAACGCCATCATCTTCCATTAGCCGCATGTATACCATGTATCATTTATTGATGACTATTCTCACAAGACCGATATATTTTGAAATCTAAAGATGAAGTATCTTCAAGAATTCAAGAATTCAAAGCCTTGATAGAGAATCTTCGGAAGAAAGATTAAGATACTCAGTCGCGATAATGGAGGAGAATATACCAAAGAAGAGTTCGGTGAACTTCGCAGAGATGTTGGGATCAAGAGGAACTCACTACTCCCCATAATCCCCAACAAACTAAGTAGCCGAAAAGGAAGAACGTAACAATTATGGAAAAGTCGAAGACTATGATTCACGCATCAAGATCTTCCTATGTGCTTATGGGCAAAAAGCAACAATGGCGCTGTTTATGCATAACAAGATTATCCTTAGGCGCATTCTTGAGTTCAAGACCCCGTAAGAAATGTTCACCTAGCAGTTTAGGTAAGCTTTCATCTCAAAATATTTTGTTGTTTAGTGTTTATTCATATACCGAAGAGAAAAGAAACAAGTTGGAACCTCCGTAAAGAAGGGAGTATTTGTGGGATACCGCGTGAGGTCTCCAAGGCCTTCGAATCTACATACCCGGTCACCGCCATTATGAAATTAGCAGGGACGTGACATTTGAAGAAGAAGCTGCACTTAAGAAAAAGAGAAGATGCCAATATTTGCAAAAATATATATGAAGATCTAACCCGAAATCCTGTGATTACGTAATCCTCGTGAGGGAAGTTCCTAGAGTTTTAGAACCTGTAAGGGAAGTCGTATTTTCCCCTGATGAGGAGACTTTGAATATCATGATATAAATGGGTTCAAGAACCTTCAAATGACCTTCTCCTGTTGAAAGCCCGCTTGGGATAGAGAGATTATTCAAGATGGGAGAAGTATGGCGTTCCAAGGAACCACGGTGACAGAAAAGACCAAAGCCATTCTCCGCCATTAATCTTTGATGCGCAATCTACTTGATGAAGAACCCATGTTTTGAAGAAGTCATTCAAAAGAAGGAATGGGCGATGCCATGACGTAGGAATACCAATCCATAATAAAGAATGATGTATGGGAAATAGTTCCCGCACTGCAAAGTAAGGATGTGGTATCATCAAAATGGCTCCTCAAAATAAAACATGTTGTTGATGGAAGTATTGAAAAATATAAAGAAAGATTTGTCGCCGTGGTTTTCTTTTCCTAGAAGAAAGGCATTGACTATGAAGAGACATTCACCTCGCGGGCCGTGACATATTACACCTCAATCATAACCATCATAGCTCTTGGTGTTTAAGATGAAATGGAAGTCGCACTGCATGGACGGAAGACAGCCTTTCCAATGCATGCTATCAAAGAGGAAGTGTATATAGAGCAACCCCAAGGAGGATTTGAGGTTGAAGACGTAAAGCCTCATGTCTCCGCAGATTGAAGAAAGCCTTATACTTATTGAAGCAATCTCCTAGAGCTTGGCATGGCCGCATAGACAGTTTCTTAACGAGCTTAGGCTTTACTCAAGAGTAAAGCGCACTCAAATCTCTACTTCAAAATTATGGATAATGAACCGCTAATCTTACTACTGTATGGATGACTTATTCTTTACTGAAGAAGAAAAGCTCATCATCAAATGAAAAGAGACTTACGCAGGAATTTGAAATGCCGAAAGACCTTGGCCTAATGCATTACTTCTTAGGTCTTGAGGTATGGCGAGTCCGAAAAGAATCTTCCTTAACCGTTGGAGGCGTACACGTCGAGATCTTAAAGAGATTCGGTTAATAATCGAATGCAAACCCATGAATACACAAATGGAAGCCGTTTGCCGCCGGTCGATACTTCGCCGATTTGATTGATGCCACACCGCACGCATGGCATTGCTGGACGCTGGATGCACCGACAAAACACCGTAGATCGTAGTATTCGGCTTTGCAAAGGAACACCTTGAGTCAGCCTGCAGAGCCCGTGACGCGTTCACCCATCGTTTGAAAACATGTGATGAGGTAAATCTTTAAAGGTGTACAAATGATTGGTCTTAGCTATGCGATGAGGACGCGACTTCACATTGAGTGGATACACTAATGCAGATTAAGTGAAGCGCTAGTCATAGAAAAAGCACTTCCGGATGTTGTTTCGCTTTAAATCACATCCGGCTGGCGTAGGCTAAATCCAAGATTGTTCTCAAAGACAATGTGGAAGTGAGTATTACTGTCGATGTTCTGCTTAGTCAGGAAGCTATGTGGCTTCAGAAGTTGTTGATAGGCCTGTTTGATTTGGATATGAGAGAAACTATGATTCTATGTGACAACCAGAAGCCGAGATAAAGATGATGAGAATCCTATATCTTACCTACGGGTGTCGGGTTAACATAGAGATCCGCTTATCATTTCATCCGACATAAGTACGTAGAGGAGCCTTGAGCTCCGCATTACTAGCACCGGATGAACAGGCTAATGTTGACCAAACCTCTATCCGTAAAGTTTTGAACGCTTTCAAATGTTTGGTATCATCCTCGAAGCGACCCTCCCCGGAAGGGGAGTACATATATCTCCTTGCTTCCTCGACTACTGCTAGATCGGAAAGCAAGATGAGTCATTGTTTCCGACCTCGTCATAGATCGAAGCATGACGCCAGGTGTTCCCTTTGCTTCACCTCGCGATCGAAAGAAAGATGAGTCATCAAGCTTCCACCTCACCGCGATCGAAGCATGACGCCAGGTTCTCTTGCTTCCACCTCGCTAGACGTGAAGCAAGATGAGTCATTGCTTCACGTCTAACAACTAGGTCATAAGTGAGGAATCATCTTGCTTTTGAACTTGTTGTTATATGTAAAGCAATATGAGTCATTACTTATGACCTCGTTGTTTGTTGTTAGACATAAAGCAAGACATGACTTACACTTAGCTACCATCTTAACAGCCGTGACATTGAGCCAATGTAGTAATATGATGTCACCCTTAGTGCCGCAGATGAGTTATCATTTTTATCGATACATATTGATGCAGATGATGATGGCATTCTTCGAGAATGACGATGTTAAAATGATGAAGAAAACTTCCTCGATGATTCTCAGAAAATTGTTTTACCAATGTCTCCAAGACGATATTGACGATACCGCCCTCCCGATGCCACCGATGATGCGACCTCTCGCCTGATGTCGTTGAAGAACAATTCTCTTGTTAAGGGGAGTGTTGAAATAATAAACCGCAGCGAGTATTCTTATTATTATTGTTATTTTGATTCACAGGATTAACCCCCATTGTGGATTAATCATGTCGATAATTGTATTAGGACCAAACTCCCTTTTGCGGATTGGTCAATCCGGACAATTGTAGTAGGCGTATCAAGAAGTCGGCCCCTAGCTATTATTGAGACTCCGTGATAGTGGGTTTACTCCACCTGTAGTGAGAGGTCGCCCTCGCTGAAGCCCCTTCACACGCAAGGCCTTGTATATATAGAGAGGCTACCACTTACACACACAACACTCTTGCTCATTCTTAAGAGGCAAGTCAATTTACCAGCTTGAGAAAGGGAGAAGAGTGGCTACATCTTTGGAGAGGGACGACCATTGGTTTGAGTTATCTCTTGAACATTGGTATTGGCAATCTATGATAAGGAAGTTTTGTCGGGTTTTCTTCCTAGAGGGTTTCCTCAGATAAATGTTTTTCAGGTTCTTGTGAATGTGTATTTCTCAAGGATCTTGTTCTTATATTGCTCTTATCTATTGAAATGCAAAGAACTATAATAATGGTATAAACATTAACATATTCAACCCTAATCTTACCTTTGGGGTATTCCTCTCCCAATAGGTATGCAATTATTAGACTTAGAGAATGTTTGAAAGAGAAAAGGAAAGAAGAAAGAGGAAAAAGAAAAAGAGAGAGGGCAAAGAAAGAAGAAAAGAGAGGAAGCAAGGCAAGTAAGCAAGAGAAGGAGCTCTAACCCCACGCCCCACTTAGGAGAGCGAATCTTGAAGTGGAAAACTTGAAAGTAGATCTAACCCTAAGCTCACACGTTGGAGGTAGGCCATACCAATCCTCCCCCAAAGCTATGAACAAGTAAGCAGTTGCTAGAAAGTGAAGAAAGAATGAGAAATTAGCTAGGAAAAACAACAGAAAGGCTGAGAATGTTACCCACTTGAAGAGAAGGGTTTTGAAGAGTTGTGTGGACATTTTTGGGTATCATAACCTCTCAACCAACTGAACCTGCAAAAACCAGGAAGGTATACTTTGCTGGAAATGTTACACACAACAAGAAAGATGAAGAAAAATTATATTTTTGGTAGAAATTTTTCACATAAAATTTTTTATAGAAAAGTAGATTTAGATGACCTATATTCTATGTTGTTAGCTGAAATATAGATGAATGTGAACAAAAATAAGAAGAAGAGTAAAGGGTGAGGAAAGCATGGAGTTTGAAGGTGTCTCAAAGGAAGAATCTTCCTTGGTGCACTCCCAAATGAAACCCCTTGAAGCTAAACCTGCAAAACCTGAGAGGTGATGTGCATACAAGAGATATGTTGCAATATACCAATAAGATGATTTCAATCCTATCTAGTAAACTAGAAGATATATATAGATCTACAAGCATATGCATTACTAGATCTACCCAAGTAACATTTTTACCTAAGATCCAATGTGTGCAATCACCAAACAATTTTGAACAACTTTACCTCATGTGTATGGCAAGAAAAAAGAATGTGCATAACTTCTTCCAATTATCCTCCAAAGCTTCTTTATTACTCAAGAAAATGGATCTTGAGAGAACTATCTCCAAAACCCTAAGAGTCAAAGAATGGAAATGATGGAGGGAGAGAGAGAGAGAAATCAAGTAAAGCATAACAATAGCTCAAGATATGGTGAGGAAAGAGTGAGGAAAGAGATCTATTTATACTTGAGAGGCAAACCTACTCCTTCTTTGGATCAATGCCAAGTGTCCACCACCAAGCCAGCATAGGACCAAAGCTAGGGCACACTATCTAGGGTTTGTAAGCTAGATCCTAGGTGTAGATTGGTGTGGGAATGTTGGGATCACACAAAGAGTAGTGTGAGGCTTATGGGATGCATGCCAAGGGAGAAAAGGAGCCCAACCATCAAAAACGAATTTTCCTAGAGATCCACAAGAGGGGGTAACTCTCCTTGAAGGGCGCAATTCATTTGGGGAGAGGAGAGGAAATGGAGAGGAACCACGAGGGAAGTGGAGTGGAGAGGCATTGGGAAGAAGCAAAAGAGGTAGTGGGAGGCTGCCAAGGGATAGCATTAAGCTCCCTACTGATTTTTTATCATTTTTACTTTTGGAGACTTCTTAGAAGGAAGGCACACCACTCTAAGAAAAGTGACGTTTTTTTTTCTTAATGGCTAGGTGGGGGTGATGCGAGGGTTGGAAAAAGTTAAGAAAGGTTAGGAAAAATATCTCACCTTTATCCATCTTTACATCATCCTTTTAACTCATTTTAAAATTACATTTTGCCATGTTTGGACTTTTAGTAATTAAAATTGTTGTTTTTGATCGATGGACACTCTGTGTGGACAAACCCATAGCAAAAGTTGTCCGACTGAGCTGGAACTTGGTCTTTGGGTGTAGGGGGTGCCTTTCCAACTCTTTTGAGCACAAATACCCCTATCAAAAATCCAAAGGGACCTAGTTTTTACAATTTTACTCAAAAATAATTAATTAAATAAATAATTAAACTCTCCAGCTTAGAGAAATTTAATTAAAAAATTAATTAATTAAAAAAACTAATCTAGACTCAATGGAATTCTGTGAAACTTTCTAAGATGTCTTGGATGGTCATTTACAATTATTCCCTACAAAAGTTACCAAAAGATAAGCCCACTAGAACGCCGCTCACCACTTTGGAGGAATTATTGCAAGTGTGAGGGAAAAACTCAAGGGAAATCAATAAGGCTAAAAAGCCCAATTGATAACCTGAGGATAAAAAACCCTCGGTGAAAGGAACTCTCCCAGTGAACCGATCCCAAGGTAACTGACCTAGATATGACTCATGCAGACCTATTACATTATTGATCCACGCAGAGGTGCAGAAATTCCAGTTACAAAAAGAAGTGTTGGGGCCAAACATGCCCTGTAGAACCAAATTTCTTCGACAAATGAGCATCCGATGATGCATCTCTTCATGGCACATGGAGTTGACCACCTATGTTGGAGAGGCGGTCAACACTTCCCAAGGACATATCCCTCTACTTCGGTCTTTTATTTCCTGTTTTGGTTGATACACTTAATAGGGTCTGATGATGGTCCTCCCATATTCAAATTTGCCAACTTACATAAAGTCTTGAGCTAATTTGAAATTTGAAGGGGATACTTGATGTGAACTATTTATGTGGCTTATATCTTAAGTAACAGCTTACTTTGTATGATCTAAGGGATTTTATACCTTATGAACATTGGTTTTACTTGATTTCATGCTTTGCTTTGATTCGGACGCACTTGAATGGTACTTTGAAGGACGTCCCATGCTTTCACCCAGGACGTTGTGTCTTTATTGCAGGATATGGCATGTGTGATGTAGAGCGTTGAGTCATTTGATGGCTTGACACACTCAGTTACAGGCTCTCACACCTTCTAGACCTTGGACAACGAACAGATGGACTTGTAGTTGCTAGATATGGTCATGGTGGCACAGAGATGGGCAGAAATCCCACACCCTGGGCACTACACCCCAGATACTATCATGCATTGAATGGAGGACGTTGCACTGGTAGATGGTTGATGACATGCAGAGATGACATACACCCTCCTCCACCTTGGACGCCACCCTTTACACCTTGGACGTTACGTCATGCTAGGGTTTGATGGAGATGTTGAGGTTTGCTACCACTTGGATACCACATGATGTGACAGGACACTTGATGATGGTCTTCACCTTGCTTGCACTCCCTAATGATGACATGTGGCCTTTGGAGGCTTTCTACACACCCTTGAGGGCTTGACATCACCACACGTGTGACCATATCATTTATTATTTTCATGTGTTAGCATTGTAGAGGCTATTTTGAGGGGTCGGGCCCACTTCTAGCATGTATTGTTGACATTTTACTCAAATTATGTGGACAAATGTGCTTGGTTACCTCATATAAATAGAGGGAGCACTTATTTCATTTTTTTCATCAACACATCTCCTCACACTTGTGAGTGAGAGCTCTAGAAAAGTTTTGCTCTACTCTCTTTTGTCTCTTGGATCTAGTGCGCACTCTAGAAGGATTATCTTGTGGATGCTTTTCATTTTCTTAGATGGCATTTGTTGAATCTAGGGTTTCTCTTGCATAGCGACTTGGATTGGTGAGTCTTCTTCTTCAATTTGAGATGCTTGTTCATGGTATGATGTAATAATCATAGTTTTTAAAACTGGAACCGAAGATCGAACCGTTCACCTATCAAACCAGACATCAAACCGAAATCAGATCGAACCCGACCGATTTGATTTCAACAACTCGGTTCCATAAAAAATACATTAAATAATTAAATTTTAACGAAAAAAAATATTTTAAAGCTTTCAAACCATGATTCCAAACCATTAGAGACAAAATATGCAAAGTTTGCTCATCTATATACCATGTAAGGGTGTATATATCAAAATGGCACCAAGTGCAATACATATTAGCAACAAAAAGAGTGCATATATCAAAATGGCACCGAGTGCAAGACATATCAGCAACAAAATGCATAATCAGTGAGGCTCTAAATGGACTCTACAGTCCATAAAACATGCAAAAACTACAATCTACTATTCGAATACATATCATTGATCAACATGATCAATCATCAAACTCATCACCACTGGTAGGAATGGGATCATCATCAACAACTATGCCAGCTACAAAATCATCCTCTGGCCTAGAGTCTTCAGTGTCCTCGTTCTCCTCGGGAACATCTTCCACTGTATTAGTTGAAGTAGTAGTGCTAGCAAAAGAAAGAGTTACCCGAGTTGCACGAGTTGGCTGAGCTACACAACTAGTGCTTGCATGTGCCATGCTTGGTGCTTCACTTTCTCCAGCTTTTCCTAGTGGAACGGAATCCAAACCCAAACCCAAGTCATTCATATCTCTATCAGGATCAAACTCTGTTGGGTGAGACTCCTCTACCCATTCTGAAGTGAGATCAATATCATCCAACACAATGGGATTTGTATCAGATCTTTTGTTTAGCAATTGGTTGCGTCTTAGCCAGAGGTTGTACTACACGAAGACGAGATCATTTAACCGTTTTTGTTGCAAACGGTTTCTCTTCTTCGTGTGAATTCACTCAAAGACAGACCAATTGTGTTCACATCCAGAAGCACTGCAAGTTTGGCTCAGGACTCAAACTGCAAACTTTTACAATTGAGGACATTGGCTACCAAATGACTCCCACCAATGTGCTACAAAGACAAAGTTAGTTGAGCGAATTAAATTATGACTTTGGCTAGAAAATCAAGTATTTAAAGTTTAAAGTTAAACAATTGAACTTTAAGAAACTTTGGAATTGCTTAACTGGTTGGTCCACATCTCTTGCGATCTTTGCCAGGTTTTTACCAAAGGTACCTGTGGCTCTAGTGAAAGAACCGATCTAGTGATGTATCTCCAACTACTCTGCCTCATCAAGAACCATGCGCTCCAAGCACTTGTATAATCCATCTTTGACCTCCCCAGTGAGATCATCTCCTAACTAAGCTTTGTAATGATACCTCGGGTTCAGGAAATACCCAACTGCATGTACAGGGCAATGGAGTTGATTGTTCCATCTGTTATCAATGATCTCCTAGATAGGCCCATACTTAGCTACTCTATCCTTGTAGCATGTCCTNAACCTGAGGATAAAAAACCCTCGGTGAAAGGAACTCTCCCAGTGAACCGATCCCAAGGTAACTGACCTAGACATGACTCATGCAGACCTATTACATTATTGACCCACACAGGGGTGCGGAAATTCCAGTTACAAAAAGAAGTGCTGGGGCTAAACATGCCCTGTAGAACCAAAAGTCTTCAACAAATTTGCATCTGATGATGCATCTCTTCATGGCACATGGAGTTGACCACCTATGTTGGAGAGGCGGTCGACACACCCCAAAAAACAAAGTCCAAGGAAGCTTCTATTCTGGCAGCCACAGAGCCAAAGTCCATAATCAATCATCATAAAACATAGAAACTATGCAGCAGCAGGAACCATTCCAGATGAACGAGGATCATCTTTATCATTACTAGATGGCCCTCCCTAGAGTTTGTTTGGTGGTTCGGGCTTGGGAACAGTATTTTCACATCCATTGTGGTTCTGCTGCTGTTCTTCTGGAGCCTTCCCTGCTTCATAAAACCATCATGATTTTTGTAGGCAAGTTGTTATATAAGTATGATTGATTACATGTAATCATACAAGGAGGTTTTGATAATATTTCAGACTTGCCGATACTGTATTTATATTCTATATGTTTTCTTCAGGTCAATCAAAGCCAAATGTTACTTTAATGGTCAATTTTTCAATTTTATATCCATTAAAAAGCTACAGAAATATTTTCCACTACAAGTGATTATACAGTAACCAGTTAGGGATGGTAGGTGATGTACAAGACCTACTGATTTCGATTTTTTGCTCTAACCACCAATATTCTGTGTGTTTTCCTAGGGTCAATGAGAAATAAGAAACCTTATCTGGATACTTTTGTGTGTTATTTAAACCATATTTTTATTTTCTGGAGAAATATAGTCTCTCACTCGCCTGCGTATTACGTGTTCCAAGTGAGGATTCTGGTACCTCGCCAGCACCCCATGGATTTCCCCTGTTTTCCATGTTTTTTTCAGATGGACAGTAGTAACCACTAGCCAATTGCCAGTTGGAAACCCCAAGGAACTCAATGAGATTTGGTCCCAAGACCTCCATGAACTTACACAAGAGCATCGATTAATCGAGCTATAACCACTGGGGCTTTTAAACAATAATTTTATGCTGCTAAGCTCTTTCAGATTTAATTCTTATGATGGTTGATTCAAACCAGAGGTATTTTTCACAGCTTTGATGAATACAAGCTGATTGCATCAAAATTGGTTTGTTTGCAGTCAACACTTCTGGTTGGAGGGCATGACCATGTTCGGAATATAACTTCTCATGTAGCACTGGGTAAGAGAATGCAAATTTTCATTTCCGTGTCAATAGGTTTCTTATTTTGATTCATAATTTTTATCTTATGTGCTAAGTTTATGTTGTTGCTTTTCAGATGCTTGGGCTGGTAGAAAAGATGTCAGGTAGGCATTGAAAGATCTATTAGGACTGAATATCATACATATGTGCTATTTGGAAAAATAGCATTTGCATCTTCGACAAATATAGTCATGACTATTGAATGCTTTCCATGTAATCGATGGGACTCTTTCTTTGCTTATAAGCTCATTTCTTTACATTTAATCAAAGGAACTTTTCTTTCTTTGCTTTTGTATGATCCTTATGTAAAAAGCTATCAAGTAGGGTTATATGATGATATAAACCATCTTTAATCCATAACAAGGTTTGATTAAGTACAGTCTCTAGCAATTCTAAGAATGTATATTGAGGATCCCACCTTTTATGACTTCCCTATGAGACTTTGTTTGTCATACATCTAGCAACATGTGACTGTTTGCCTTCAATGGCATTTTTGTTCAATCCATTTTCTAGTTGACAACTGATCAATTGTATGGCGAGTGCATGGTTGATAGGTACATGTTTTGATCTATAGTAAAATTCGAAGTCAACCATAAGTTGTGACATTGTACTTTTGTAGTTGTGCAATATTTATAGAACATACCTACATTGTCATCAGTGAAGTGTTTCAATCCAAACCCTACCATCAAAGATAATATGGTTGGAGGCCTCCATAATGTCTAGAACTGAATCCATAAATTGTTACAGCTCTAGTTAGGAAAGGTGCCATAATGATGACATTGGCATTATACATCTTCAATATGCTGAAGGACAGCCCACATTTACAAGAAAGAAGAGACATCCATGTAAGAAAAGTAGGCTGACTAATGCAAACATAAGACATAGAAGATTATTGGAGAGGGGTCATCTTAAATTTTAATACTCCACAATGCAAGTTAGTAATGGCAGCCTCCATAAGAGTACCAGGCCAACCTTGACAGGGAGGAATTCACTAGTATAAATGAGGATGTTACCCCTCTTTCCGGCTGGGGTACCCTTGGTAAAAATTTTCACTGTCACGGAGATGTTGGCACAGTAACACCATTGAGCACTGTCCTTGTTTGTCACCTTATGAGCTGATGTGGAGGGCCGATTTGCACACATGGCAGCCATGGGGTAATTTTCTAGCATATGATGATGTGGACTTCACTTGAGACTCCTTTGATGACGTGGGTATGGCTTAAATGAAGTATCTTAAATTATGATGAGCTGGAATGAGGATTTATTTAATTGTATTTGACGTCATTTGGCTGGATGGGGGTTTTATGACCCAAATTTTGACTTAAAAAAGTCACTTGCATGATTCATGGAAGTCCCTTGGCCCATGGTATGACCTTGGGCCTTCGTTTGAGACACTTGGTGGAGGTCTTGTAGCATTATATCACCTTCTTTTTGGAGCTGTTATGAGAGGGCCGACCCTTACTTTGACGTCAATATGAATATTGGGGGGTTTTATGACTTGTTTTTGACTTGAAAAGGTCGCTCCCATGCTTCATGGAGGCCCCTTGACTTAGGGTATGGGAGTGGGGCATCATTTGAGGCTTCTTGGAGAATAATATAGCATTATATGCCACTGTTTTTGGAGCTGTTTTATTGGAGCCGCCCCCTTTGGAGGGTTTATGTCCACATTGGGAGGGCCGATTTGCACCTTTGAAGAGGACGCTGGCTATCTACATATGTCAAAGAGGTCTTTGGAGGCCAGCGTAGCAGCTTGGGATAACATTGACCTTTTTCTTGGAGGAGAAACCCTCACTTTTGGGGTTTATTTCAGTTTGACCATTGTACATGTGGCTTGACCACTGTACTTTATTGTTGTGTTAGGTTAAATTTTGATTTCTTGAGCTATATTTAGGGAATCACTTAAGAAATTATTATTTTATTGTAAAAGAGGTTTCACATCTTCTATATAAAGAGATGCACCTCTTCATTTTCACTCATGGTTGGATAATTTGGAGCTCTTTCTTTTGGAGCCTAATCGAGCCTAATCAATATATCGTTCTTGGAGCATTTATGGTGTTAAGGGTTCTTTCTTTGTGGATGAATGTTGCTAATGTTTGAAGCTTTTCCTACTAGGTTTTATTTGGTACATGAAGATTAATGGTGGAATATCTCGAGTCTTCTACTAAGCCTTCGAGATCGATCCATTGAGGAGTTATCAACTACTTTGGAGGAAGGAGTTTATGCTTGTCCCCATTCTTCCTTGTTGATTTGGTGAGCATTTGATGCCATGCTATGTTTTTCCTTGTGGTTCCTTGGCCGAAGTATTAAAGCACTTTCATCAAATCATAGTTGGTTTTGATGGTGAAGGCCATTCCTGTGAGGAAGTCCTTCTTGTAGACCTTGATGTCCATTGTTGATCTATTTGGGTGAGGTATTACTTCAACCTCATGGTGCTAGTCTCAAACCTTAATCCTTTGAGTAAATAAGCCAACCCCCCGGAGGGTTTCTTCTTGACCTCATTTACCATTTGATTTACCTTGACCCCATTGCCCTAATTGGACTTGGCACTGATCTCTTGATTTCCTTCCATCACTTTTATAAAAAAACCCTAAAAACTCCAGAGTCCAAATCCCATTTTACTAAGGCTACTCTCAACGTCACCTTGCGCTTCATTGCTTGGTCTTAGAAATCCTAGCAGGGAATACCCCCCTTTAGCCGGAGGAGAGCTGGCCTAAAGCAACAGAGGACAGGTTGCTGAGGTGACAATGGTGACCTTCCTAGAGGTTTCCCTCACATTGTACCTTGTGGATTAGGGCTTTCATCAGCACATACAATTTGGGCAGTAACATTTTTGGCGCCGTTACCGAGGATAAAGCCCATTCTCCGGGAAAGAAAACGACATTTTCGTGAGAGTGCTTTTTCATTGAAGATCTCCTTCTCACATGGTGACTCCATGAAGGGACAAAGCCCTTGTTCCTTACAGATTTTTGAAGACATTGTTGGATGTAGAGGTGAACACATCAACCAATTGTGAAGGCTCATTGAAGTAAGCTCATCTTAGCAACTCCACCATGGTATTTGACAAGGCACACATGGTACTTTCAGATTTTGATTGATATTGAAGACCTTTTGAAGTATGGACACTGCAAGAGGATGTTTGGATTACTCAAAAATTCCTGGGCACCCAAATCTGCTGCCCCCTTTAGCATATCTTGAGCAAGTTCCGATTTTCAAAGGCATACCTTGTGAGGCTGCCTAGCATGTTCAGAACTTCCTGAATTTTACAGCAGATCTGAGTATCATTTACGGGGATATTATGATGAGGTTATTTGTCTTCATGTTGAGAGGACTTGCAGCACAATGGTTTCGTGATGAGTGGCCAAGAGGCATAAGTTCAATTCCAGATCTTGTTAAATTTTTTTGCAATACGTATGGCTGTCAACAGGTACTCAAGGAGCTCTATGACAAAGATTTCCTGCTGGACCTTGTTCATCAGATAAGAAAAAGGTTTGATGAGGCCCTGCTGGCTTATCAAAACAGTCCCTCAGAATTCACACTAGACAAAATGACCGAGAGATACTAGGCATGCAATTCCCTGGTTGATGCTGTGGCAAAGAAATACATTGGCAACCATTGAATAAGGCAATGTCAGCCCTCTGTTGGAAGATGAAGGTACTGTCCTGAATCTAGGAGAAGAGCAGATTTTTGGCGCTGAGCCTGCACAAGACTGTAATACTGTCGTAAATAGCAGTGGATACCCATTGTCCAAGAAATCAAAAGAAACTATGCTGTCCAGAAATCCTCTGAAGAAAATATTCCCAGAATTGAAGAACAAGTATAGTACAACTGTGTTGAGGATAATGACCATCTTGCTGAGTCAGGATTTGAGGGTGAAGAAGTTCGGATTGATGCTCGTCCCGAGTTTGACGATGTTGAGCAGTTTTCTAAGCGTAGAGATGACAAAAAACAGAGCATTAACTCTACCCACCCCGAGGAACGATCAGACAGTAAACATAATGAAGATGGTATCACTGGAGGAAGTAGTTCAGGTTTAACAGTCCACAATGAAGACGAAGAATGTTGGTTTGATGCCCCCTTGGAGCCTGATATGGGCAGCACCCTGTTTCCAGATGACAAATTTGACAGTTCTCATGAACATTCCGTGACCCTTTCCATTTCTGAAATGTTCCTCGCAAAGAGGCTGATTTCTGATAGTATTCATGTTTTGGGTGCTTGATGGGATTTTAGTGAAAATGGTTGGCATAAAGACTACACCACCCATCGAATTTGAGCCGACTAGACAGTGATCTTACATTATGGGTTTCGTTGGGCCTTCTATCTATGACACTTATGAAGAGGAAACCCAATGTAGAGATGAAAACTATCCCAAAACTGGTACGAGTCCCAGCCCGGATTTACATTCTGAAAACGAAATATACGGTGGCCGAACTTTCGCAGTATATTTTGATAATGCTTCTGGTGCCCAAACAATCAATGCAACATGTGATGACTATGCTGAGAATGAAAAGCATGGCAGAGTGATCCTGGGCGGGGATGAGAAATCCTGGTTTAGTGCTTCCTTGAATTTTGATGGTGACAAATCAGATCCTGACATGGGCAGCCCTCTGTTTTCGGACAGCCACATGGACTTAAACAGTGAACTCTATGAGCAGCCACCAAATATTCCCAGCTCTGTAATAAGGCTTGCTGCTGGCAATGACCAGTACAATGCAGGTCTGCAAGCTCAGGGTGATGAAGGTTTTGTTGTCCAGAATGTGGACCAGGCCACCCTCAACCTAAAAAACGAAGCATATATACAGCCTCTCACTTGGAATGCATTTTGTCTACAGGGCTCAAAATATGGTCAGAGATTTGTAACATTCGTCTCATTTAGAAGAATACTTAGATGGCACACATGATAAAAACGTTCGCAGCCTTGTTGGTATACCCCAGGCATGCTCAAGCTCCCCTAGACATCACAGGAAAAGGAGGATTCTTCCTGATATGCACATGGAAGAGCAAAAGTATACTTATCACATGAAGTCTATGTCAAAGGAGTTGAAAGAAAACATTATGGACAGTAGGAACGTGTCTAAAAATCCTCAAGAAAATTCAAAGAAATAATAGGAGAGGTTAACAAGGAGATGAAAGGAAAAAGTCAGCAGAGAAAGGGAACCAGTCCCATTATTTGCAGCAGGGATATTTGTGTCTTTAAAATGTTTTTGAAGGGCTCGTTATATGCTGCAGGAAGTGGTGGGGCCATCCTAGAAACTGGGATACTTTTCCCTTTGGGCTTGAAGCATTTGGCAGCTGATAACCATTGTATGCAAAGTGGATTGATCCTCAGAAATAACCCTCTGGCTGATAATTATGGTGCATACCTGTCACCAACCCTTAATATAGACCTACCAGGTATGTTGGAGCAGCAAAATGATTTAGGCCCTGGTGGAAGTTATGGCAACCTGTTTGTGACCCAAATTCAGGCCTTCAATACAATCTTCAAACTAGATCTTCTGCAGCAGGGATATAAACATCAGTGGGTGCCCTATTTCGACAGTGAAGATGAAGTCTCAAAGCTGGAAGAGATCCAGGGGGACTGTGTTTGGAAGGACTGTAGTTACATCAGCCCTCTTCAGTGATGGATAACTCACTCCTGTAGCACCCCTGCCCAATTTCTGCATATGTTTGAAGACCTTATTGATTTGCAGGCACCTAGGACTGTTTTAAGCCCCACGCTTATGCAGAAGACAACATACAAACATCAGATTTACAACATCTCCCTGTTTTGCGTGATGACCAAGCATAGAGGAAGAGGACGCTGTACCTTGGAGATGATGAGGTGGCTGCAGTTTCACCTTGCAGTGGCATCTGGCACATCTTACAGCAGGTTAGGAGCAGAATAAGTCCATTTGGACAGTAGTGTAGAACAGTTGATTTTGTTTTTGTGGAGCTCACATGTACAATGGTGAGGTTCTGAGGTTCTCATGCACTCCCGAGAAGAGCACATGTCCCACAGTTGGAGCCAGCTGTTACTGTAACATCCCCGCTATAATCCCTAGTTTAATTAATGCTTGATGTAGATATAATGTGTGGCTATGGCCAAGCGATGTATATGCGAATTGTATTTCTGAATTTTAATAATGAAATGTGATTCCAACTGCTGGGGGACATGGACAGAGATGGGGGCTGAATCAATCCATAAGAGAGGGGAGGTTCTAAGAGAATGTCTAAGAGGGGAACTACCCATGTCTATTAATTCCACCCACATTCCTGCATTTTATTACCATTATGTATTAAACTCTATTTTCTGATTGAGTGTCCCCCAAGCCAATCATTGAATGCATGTAAGAGGGTGGGTGTGAGAAGTCACATCCCATAGTTATTGGGAGCATGGGGGCTGAGTACAATCAACTTGGGGAAGTGTGTGAGTCAAGCAAGCAAGCCAAAGGAGAGGAAATCCGTATGGGTAGTGACAGTAGTTTTAGACAGTAAAGTTTTTGCATGAACATCAAGTAGAGAACAAAAAAGAAGAGTTGGGAGTTGGAGAAACCATGGAGGGCGAATTATGGAGCATGCTGGAGTGTTTTTGGAGTTGAAGACTGAAGAGCAAAGTTGTCAGGCTTGAAGAGTGAACTCTTGTGTAACTTGCATTGTAACAACTAGTGTTTGTTGTTGTTTGCTAGTAGTTTTCCTGGCAGTGAGTTCCCTTGAGTTTCCCAGTAGAGAGATTTTCGATTACCTGTGCGAGAGAGACCCCGATAAACGAACGGAATGCCCGAGGGACTGAGATCAGTGAAGGGGTACATTACTTCGGTTGGGCAGGTCGAGAGGAAGAGAGCCGATGGAAAATCGGGATAGCTGTAGGAGAATACCAATGGGTTGTGGAATTTTTGAGCTATGAGTGGACATTGAGAGACCACCCTCTCTTGTGGATTGCTAGCCTCAACGCAGGGGTGACTTGCTATTGAGATTTGGAACAACAAGTCTATGGTTGGGTGGAACATCCGTCCCAAGCAGCTGGTTGCACAACTGAATTAAAAGATAAGTGTTTTATCTGTTTATGAGTTTTATTTATGAGTTGAATTGCTGTGCATAAACTGTGTACAAGATTGATTTATATGGTGTTGTATTTGAGTTACTAGCTGCATTTCATGTTCATGATTTATATGTTGTTGTATTTGAGTTACTAGTTGCATTTCATGTTCATTTTAGCATGCTGTAGATGCATCAAATTAATGGTATCAGATAATAGTTAAATTTGTATGTAATTCGTAGTTGATAACCTACATGAAATTAGTTAGCAGATTTTTTTTTAATTTTTTTATGAGTATTCTACACGTAATGGGCCTCAGATGGGCTGGGGAACGTTATAGTTACCCCACTTTCCAGCCGGGGTACCCTTGGTAAAATTTTGCATTGTCACAGAGATGTTGGCACAATACAATGCTCCTTGATTTGCTAGTTACATTATGATTTTTGGGCACTTTCATGTTTCCCAAGGACCTTCATGTATTCCAAGCATTGGTCACACCTCCCGAGGCAGTTTTGGGGCTGTTTATGGACACTTGGACACCTATGCATGCCATGTGTATCACCATCGAGCGTTGTCCTTGTTTGTCACCTTATGCGCTGATGTGGAGGGTCGATTTGCACACATGGCAACCATGGGGTAATTTCCTAGCATATGATGACTTGGAAAAGGTCATTGGGGTGACATATGATGATGTGGACTTCACTTGACACTCCTTTGATGACGTGGGTATGGCTTTAATGAAGTATCTTAAATTATGATGAACTGGATTGAGGATTTATTTAATTGTATTTGATGTCATTTGGCTGGATGGGGGTTTTATGACCCAAATTTTGACTTAAAAAAGTCACTTGCATGATTCATGGAAGTCCCTTGACCCAAGGTATGACCTGTTGAAATATTGATGTGCTTGTTTAACCATAAACAATATCACAATATTGTCACCCAACCATAGGCACACAGCCACACCCGAGCACTGTAACCTTTGACAGATAGAATGATCCGGAAGCAACACTAGACCCAACAAATAACCAAGAGCGCACCTTTCTCCAAAGATAGCGCACCAAGCAGAAAGTCCCAAACGACAGACCAAGACCAATACCCAACTGCAGTCGTTGTAGTTGCACTCCTCTAGACTTGCACACTACTTATCTTGTAGTCCACCAACAATCTGTCAACCTGGACCATTCTCCACCTAGAGAATGTCTATCTACCAACAATCTGTCATCCTGGACCATTCTCCACCTGGAGAATGTCTGTCCACCAACACACTGACCATCCATGATGCCATATATCAACACTCCCTTTCAACCAAGGGAGAAATCTCCACGAGTCCCAGCTTGTCCCTCAAGTATGCAAACTTTATCTTGGACAAAGGCTTCGTCAAAATATTACTTGTCTGCTCATCGGTGGAGATGTACTGGAGAATCACTTCTCCCTTTTGGACTTTATCACGAATAAAATAGTACTTGATCTCAATGTGCTTCGACCTGTCATGGAACATGGGGTTCTCTGAAAGCTTCACACAACTTTGATTATCACAATATATCATAGTCGAATCTAACACCTGATCGAATAGTCCAGAAACTAGCTTACAGAGCCATACTGCTTCCGTACAAGCATCACAAGCTGCACTATATTCTGCTTCTACAGTGCCGAGTGCAATAAACTTCTGTTTTCGGCTAGCCAATGATATCATAGTAGATCCCAAACTAAAACATATACCAGAAGTACTCTTTTTGTCATCTGCACTCCCTGCCCAATCTAAATCAGTAAATCCATGCAGTTGAACGTCACTGTTTGAGGCATATCTCAAACCATAATTTAGCGTCCCATGAATATATCTCAAAATGTGTTTTGCAACTATCCAATGCTCATGTCTAGGTTCCACCTAGAATTGGCTCAACGTGTTCACAACAAAGCAAATGTCCGGTCGGGTATTAACCAAATACATCAATGAGCCAATCAACTGCTGGTATAGGGATGGGTCTACTCGATCAAAATCAAAGTCTCTCAACTTCCTCAGATCTTTCACCATGGGAGTTACCATGAATTTGCAATCCATCATCCCAAACTTCTAAAGGATCTTTACACCATACTTCCCTTGCCCTAGGAAGATTTCACCACGCTTATGCCATACTTCTAGTCCCAAATAATAATGCACGAGACCAAGATCCTTCATATCGAATTCAGAGGCTAGCTCCCTCTTTCACTGAATATTGAGAGGCTCTGCACCTGTCAAAAACAAATCATCAACATATAGTAGTAGGATCACAAGTGCATCATTCACAACCTTGTAATAAAGGTTTGGATCAGCATAGCTCTTGGAAAATCCAAGTCTTGTCAAGTAACTGTCAATTTGTGCATACCGAGCTCTTGGATCTTGCTTGAGTCCATACAAGACCTTCTTTAATCTGCATACATGGGTTTCTCTCGGGTGTACCTCAAAACCTTGAGGTTGCTCTATGTATACTTCTTCCTCAATTACTCCATTGAGAAAAGCGGTCTTTACATCCATCTGATGTAAACTCCAACCCATGGATGTTGCAAGAGATATGATGGCTCTAATAGAGGTATATCTGGCAATTGGAGCAAATGTTTCATCATAGTCTTCTCCCTCTTGCTGGGAGAACCCTCTAGCCACGAATCTTGCCTTGTATTTATCGATACTCCCATTTATTGCATGCTTTATCTTCTAAACCCATCTTGAAGTTACTACAAAATTTCCTTCAGGTCTAGGCACAATTTCCCATACATCATTTTTCATGATGGATTGATATTCTTCCATCATAGCTTCCTTCCATTCTTTCTTTTTGACTGCTTCTTCAAAGGTGGAAGGTTCTGCATTCACAAGATTTGTCATGAGTACCTCATAACTCGAGAATCATTTGGGCATCTTGCTTTCCCTGAAGGTGCCACTGGGAGCTTTATGTTTTTTTGCTTCCTGTAAGGTGGATTCTAGCCACGCTGGTCGTTTTCTGTTCTTGGGTACAACAACTGGTTCTATAGGTTCAAGTGGTTGGTTTGGTTCTACACTGGGATGTTCTGGAGAACATGTACTTTCTTCCTTGGGATCTTCATGTTCTTCTTCATCATTGGAGTCTATGGAATCTTCTATAGATTTCTTGAAGGGAATCTTCTCATCGAAAGTCACGTCCCTGTTGATTTCATTCTTCTGTTGACCTGGGATAGATTCTGTAAGCTTTTGATGTTTCACTATACCCAACGAATATGCCCTTCTTTCCTGAAGGTTCCAACTTCTTCCTTTTGTCTTTGGGAATATGGATATAGACAAGACAACCAAAGATCCTCAAGTGTTCCACACTTGGCTTCTTTTCAGAGAAGGCTTCTTCTGGAGTCATGTTCTTCAATATACGATGAGGACTTCTATTCTGAATATATACGGTTGTCATAACTGCTTCTCCCCATATAAACATGGATAGATTTTGGTCATTCATCATTACCTTAACAGATTCTTCAATGGATCGGTTCTTTTTTTCTGCCACACCATTCTATTGAGGATTATGTGGGACAATTAGCTCCCTCCTAATCTTGATTGCTTTACAAAAGGCAACGATCTCCTTGGAGGTGCATTTAGAAGGGATGGCACACATCCCAAAGCTACCACTCGACTTCCCACTCCCACTTACTTGAGTTCCACCTCACTTCACTCCCATTCCACCTCATTTCACTCTCTCTACACCCTACTTCACTACCCTTCACCTCCCATCCACTCCACACATCTCCCAACTCACTAGGTGCACCACTCCCCTTAGCTCATGCGCATCTCTTCCTTAGCCTATGTGCATCTCTCTTGGAAGTATCACCCCTTTTGCTATATAAACAAGGCTACCCCTCTCCATTTGTTAGTTGGAGTTTTAGGGAAGATGCTATACCTATATTGTATCATATTTTCTATTTGAAGATTGAATAAAGACTTTGGAGATCAAGAAGGTGTATTGTGCAAGTGTGTGGATGATCATTCTCATGTGCTCAAATCTATGAGTTGATGTTGTTGTAATTACTTGCTTTTCTATTGTTGATATTGGCCTTTGAAGGGGTGTTGTCACCCGGTAGGAAAAGATCTTTGAACTAGTTTGTTTTCTAGATCTTTTTGTCTTCTTACATAAGCGGTTAAAGATTTGCATGCAAATTTTGCTTAATTACATGCTATCTAGATTTCATGTGTAGGGAGCTCCAGAATTTAACAATCTTTTTGCAAGTCTTTTGAAGCATACAAGATCTCATTGCTTGGAAAGGTGGCTGAGCTTGTTTGCATCTCTCACAATTCCAAGACTCAAAGGCATAGTCCCTCCTCAATCCACCGATAGACTCTATTGCCCAAGTTCTATTTCTTCAAGTTGTCTCTTCCTCTCTCTCACTGAAATTCTATTTAAAAATTGGTTTCTTTGGGTTTTAGTTTGCAATGTGCATGCAAGAAGATAGTTGATCTGATAAAGATAAATCTGTTCTAATTCATTTGCATGCAGCTCTAAAAGATCAGATCTAAAGTGTATTTAAGGAACTTTATCTTTTACCTAGATCTAGTCTAAGTTTTGCCTTAGTTTAGCCTTTATTTCCTAGCATATTTGAAGGCTAGTAATAGGCAAGTATTTGTGTGCTTTGAAAGTTATAAATCTGCAATTTAAAGTGCTTTGTTTGCTGATATTAAATCAGCCTAAAAGACCCTAAGGAGGCTAGCTTTCTAACTCTCACTCCTTAGTTATTTTCCCTTGTTTTAGCCTAGTTTAACTTCGTCAAATTTTGCAATTTTTTGAGTTGACCAAAGACACTTCCCAAAGTGTTTTTGGCCATCTTTTGAGTTTAATAGCTTGCTGTTTTCATGCAGAAATAACAGGTACAAGAAGAGGCTCCGGCCATTTTTTGAAGTTTCAACCTCTTTCAGACCCCCTCGGCGCTCCCGAGAGCCTTTTTAGTTCATTTATATTACTGGAAAAGGCATTGTAAGCCTTGATCTCTCATTATAAAGATCAAGTGCCTCTAAAAAAGAAAGTAGTTTAGGATTGTAATAAAGTTTGCGAGCCACAAGGCTCGCCTCTCGTCGTTTCCCCTTTCCCTGGGGGGGGAAACCGGTGTCTTTTTCCTTTTCTTGTTTTTTCGGGGTCGTGTCCCGTTTCTTTTGCTTCCTTTAGCTTTACTTGCATAAAGAAGATAAAATAAACTTATCTCACTAAATCGAAGTCCTAAAATTAATTGCAAGTTTTAGGTTTGCTTTCATAGAACAATAATTGCTACTTTCATTTTTGCAAGATATTGGAATAAATCCGAATTGCTCAACCACGTATGCAATCCCACTGCTACGCCAAGTGGCTTTGGAGACCTAGAAATGGTTTGAGCAATGCATGCTAGTATAATTAGGAAAATCTCTAAGTTGTGTTATTCATCTAAGACTTCTACCCTGGGTGGAGTGTGTTGAGTCAAGGGGAAACTCTCCTCGTTGGACCTACGACACACCCGGTCGGTAAGTCTATAAGATTGGCGAATAACGAACAAAGAGGCCACATTTCACTTTGCACACGAAGAGTGGGGACCCCCTACTTCAATCCCCACTTCACAGTTTCAAAAAACTTGTTTAATATTCCAAATCCCCTAATTAAAATCCTCAAGATAAAATTAACAAGGCACATTCATCACATCACAATTTGCTTTTATCTGGCACTGGTTTATCTTTATTTATTTCTTGTCAGCTTATCTATTGATGTAAAATTTATGTGGTGAATGATTAATGTTTATTGGTTTTACACAGGCTGTATCCTTTTGGTCAATTTATGCTGCTAAGTTTATCTTGTGCTTCAAATATAAACTCCTAGAATAGTTGTGCTTTTCAGTTTCAGTAGAGTAAAAGCCTTAGATTATTTTCATAGGGACTACCCCCCTTGGCTTCGCTAGGAGTTGGCCTAGACAAAGGAGTTGAGGATCAGTTGACAGCACCTTGACTCAAAACTTGCCCCCAAGGACAGACCAAGTGGATTGAAGATTTCTTCCACGTTAGCCCAGGTGTGTATAAGGTGGCAACATGGCCCATTTTAGGGGTAGGTCCTATTTTGGTGATCTGGGGTCCTAAAAACTTTCGAACACTATTTGGGGCATTAAATTGTTGTTTTTGGGGTCAAAATTTTGCAAACAAGTTCACATTCCTTTGATGTTGTTCTAGTTGTCAAGAGATTTCCAACGACACAAAGATCACCTCAATCAAAGTTCATATGAGGAAGTTATCCTTTCGCAAGTTGACCTTTGTTTTTGACCACCATGGTACCAAAGTGGATGCCATGTCAGGTTCCATTACTCATACATGGAGCTAGTCAAGTGTGGACTTTCAAGAAAATTCTAAAGCGTCCAAAATCCTATACGTGCTCAACAAAGGGTACGTCTTGCTTGCCCTCTTTGAGTGACAATGTTTCTAGAACCAATTTTAGGACACCTCTTTCAAGCTACACTTCTTGGATATGATTATCAAGCCTACGGTCCTCTACGATTATAAGAGATTTGGGGTTTGAGCTTGTTATGCATTAATTGGGCCGGGATTGAGATAGTTGTTAATCTCTTTTTCTTACTAGGAAAAAGGGAGTGAATCTTGAGGGGTGTCTTTGTGGGGAATCAAAGAGCACCCTCCTTGATTTTTAAAGAGGGGGTTGTCCTCTATGTGAAGGATACTCTCCACTTGTATTCATGAAAGTGTTGTAGGGGAAATGCTAGGTAGCAAAGCTCACCCAAAAGCTTGTAAACTCAAATAGACCATCTCTATTCTTGCATTAATAGATAATCTATAAATCATTTATTCCTACATGAGAATGGACTAGGTAGTTTTCAAATTAGTTACAAAATGTGAACAATTTTTGTATATATATGAAGACTAGATTGTGAATTGGGTCTAGCTCGAGTGGTTTGTGCTGTGGGGTGTTATACCCCCCACCCAGGTTCAATTCTCGCAAGTGACATGCTAAGCTCTTAATTGAACGATGAAAGGCATTGGCTTTCTAAAGAATGTGGCTTACCCTGGGTACCATCCTCGAAATGAGGGGAATTGCCTGGTGGGTTTCCCCACGCATTGTTCTACGTAAAAAAAAATGAAGACTAGATCACTCAAACATAGATATTTTTCCCTCTCAAGTATAATGTAAGCAAACGAAACAATGATGATTTACAAGAGGATAAACAAAAAATAAGATGGTTTTTGGCAAAAGACTTTGAAGTATTATTTCATTATCAATCAAAATAGGTTTGAACAGGCTCATATACTCAAGGTTTCACTCAACAAATGTCAAGATGAGACAATAAAAGGAATGTGAGTCTTGAGTAGATTTTCACAAATAGATTCCAAATATGACTAGTTCACGATATCAGAAATGGTAGTGCACACATGCCTCTACAAAATTCCCATGATAATATTTAAATGGAAATTTGAAAGCGTTCACTCTCATGAGCTGGATGGGGTTCCCATGGACTTGGAAATATAGGGAAATCTTGGATGCGAAAAAAGAGGAAGACTAGTTAGTGCCAAGTTTTCATAGTTGATGCATATGGCAACCACATGGAAAAAGACATGGCCAAGGCCTAGGAGAAAAAATAGAAAAGGGGAAATTTGAATTGCTCTTACAAAATTTGAAGGGAAAAAATATGTGGTGATTCGATGAGGCTCACACTCTCTTTGTTGAAGAAGCCTTCATATATATTCTCTCCAAGATTGTCAATGGCGCGTAGGAAAACCTAACTGCCTTAACTATCTTATGTTCATGTAATCACAGAGTGAGCCCACAATGATTTCCTCTTTTATCCTCGCTAAAAATATTTTGTTTTCAATGCCAACTAGGACACCATGTCATTTCTTAGCGAAAAAGTTATGTTCTACATTGTCCACAACCAAATCTGCTAGGCAATTTCTTATTTCCATCATTGGTAAGCTTGCAAGGCTATTGAATTTCACATCCAAGGCAAGCTAGGTCATGTTCAATTTGGCCTTGAATTCTTCTTTTGTAAGAACCTTATCATCTTGCATGAGGGAAGGGCCCTCCAAGGTTTTCATGGTGTCAATTGATTTGGAAAATAACTGACTTTTTCTTTGCTCAAGTATGTCACGCATTTCAGTCAGCTGTTGCAACACATCAATTTTGCGATCCCATCTCTCTTGTCTTTGCCTTAGCCTGCTATTTGATGGGAGGTTTTCCTTTTGCCTCTTATAATCGTTCATACTCTGGCTTTTGTTAACAAATTTATCTACAAAGTTCTCACTAAAACTTGTGTTCTTTTGAAGTTCAGTTTTGAAGGATTCTTTAAAGGAAAGAATCCTTCAATCTCCCATAATTCAAAAGTAGGACCATCTTGTCCTTGACATTGCATGTTACAAATTTTCTTACTTCAGATAACAGTTCTTGGGAAACCCTCACCTTTGTAGATTTCTTGGGAGTTTCCTTCAAGCTATCTTTATGTGCTTTAACAACAAGGGGTTGTGTAAACAGTAGTTTAGAGTTTAATGTACTTTTTAGCCCGATTACTCTCTTTCTCAACCTATCATTTTCTTCTGTTGCTTACTTACATGATGCTTTAGCATTTTCCCTGTGGCTTCATGCATTTTCATTGCTCTAGTGGCTGCCAAAACCTGAGCATCAAACACAACACTACGGTCTTCTATGAGCCTTTTGCCTTTAATCTTGACCTTAGACAATTGAAGCTTCTTTGTTTGCTTGTTGTGGCTGGCATGGTGCAGAGTGATAAAATTGTCTTCAAAGGTAGGAAGCTCCCATCCTAGTTCATTTTCTTCTTTCTTTCACCTATTGATGGAGTAGAAGTACCTTCCTGTCCGAAGCCATGACATTTCTAGCAGAATGTGCAATGGTCCTCCTCTCCCACTACCTCTAGATTTGCCTCTCTATTTTTCTGTAGGGTATTGCTCCAAAATGGCTTTATGCTTCTCTTTCTCCTGGAGGGTCTTCTTCTTTGATCGTGTATTGGAACTAACCAAGGTGTTAACATCACCTAGGAGTGCAAAATTCTTTGAGTTACCTGCAAGGTTAGGGTTAGTAGTGAGTGTTTTATTGTCTTGTTTATCTTCAATACGTACATCTTTGTTATCTCTAGGTGCCTCTATCTGTACTTCACATTCTTGGAAATTGGTGCTATAGTGGATGCCTACCATTTGGGTTGTGAACAGTCCCTTTGGTTCAAAACCTGGATCTGCATCTGCCTCCTTCAGATTAAAAGAATTAAATCCCCAGGCCATCTCATCTAAATGTGATATACTCTTAACAATGGTCCCTATGAATTTAGAAGGCATGGAAAAAAATTGTATTTTCTTCTTATGAAAGAAGACGGACCATTTTGCATACTGTCTGCAAACCTCTATCAGCAAGAAACAATCACACACTAATGTAGGAAGGGGGTAGGGATTGCCCGCAAAACCATACAGCCTGATATAAGTGTAGTGCTCCTTGTAAAAATACTTGCCTTTTCGTGTGAGGAAATTCTGAGCTTCTATTGTCAAATGCTCAGGTTCCTTCCCAGTCAACATATGCCTGAATCTTTCCACAAAAGCATCTTCGGTTCTGTCAAAATGAAATGGAGCTATATGTCTCCAAAGAGTTGGATACTAGCATTGTACCGGGTCTACCTCAAAGCTTATATCTCCTTGTGGTACCAGCCTTTTAAAGTCATAACAAACAACCAAAGCAAAGACCAAGTATGAAGACATAAAAATCTCTTATTCTTTTCTAAATTTGCCAAGTAGAGAGTGATTTTGTTTGAAATAACCTCACGCCAGTCAAAGACTGTCTTCTTGTGCAAGGTATAATAGATGACATACAAAGCATACTTTGGTACTTGTGCCATAGTTTCCTGTCCAATTAGTCTAGTAAAGAGCCAAGCCATTTCTTGATAGCATTTGGCTAGTTTATTGACATCTACCTGGTATACCTTTGCAATCTCTTGTTTGAGTTGTGAAAGCCACTTGTTCAAGACACTGGAGCCACCGCCATGGGCATCCAAGAAAGCATCAGCCTTGGACACCTCGAGGAGTTTCGTTGGCTTTGGGAGGCACAACATTCTTTTGAACGTTGAGGGCATCAACAACACATGTATTTTTCCTTCCTCTTTCAACCTTACCAGTCTGCATTTAGCATCAAAATGTTTGGCACACCAATTTACCACCTTTCTAAAATCAAAGAATTTCGCCATATGCTCAACCTTTGCCATCCCCAAAGTCCAAGCTTTGTTTTTCTTTTTGTCATCCTTGCATTTCTGAGTAGCATTTATATGTTGCAGTGCAGTGAAAATCCTTATTACTCCTGTTGACCGCTCGTTTAGCACGGAGGTCAACTCATATATAATGAAGATTGTCTATGTCGAAGACAGCAGGGTTCTACTGGGTGTTTTTAAACACCAGCACTTAAAATTTTGTAAACGGGATCTCCGCACCCCTGCGAGGGTTAATAATGTAATAATGTCTGCATGGATCATAGTTAGGTCAGGTACCTTGGAT
>SNQJ01S0000886.1:927036-972176 GCA_010110895.2 Picea sitchensis | reverse complement strand
GGTTTTAAGATCTGATACATTCTCTACTGCTATTGCTTATTATAGATCTATCACTATAGGATGTTTGTGCTTCAGATCTAAGTAGTTTTGCTTTGAAATTTAAAAGGTGACCTCTATCTGCATTTTACCCTAAAAATCTAACACAATTCACTGGAAATATAACCATTTTTTATGTCAAAACAATAAATTAGGCTGAAATTTATAGTTATCTTACAAAATTTATCCTTGATTCATCCAAACTTTGTATAATCATCATGATCTTTTGTTGAAATTTCCTATGTTTGTGTACACCATGAGGTCTTTCTCTGTTTAAACTCTAGTAGCTTGTACTTCATAGACTTATGGGACATAAAATTGTTTCCAAGTATTCCATTTCATTTGATTTTCCTTAGAAACACTGTGGAATAATCAGAGTATGCTTTTGCTCAAGAAATGGAATGGCCAAGGGATTGGTTATTGAAGCCAAAGCTTGGAGCTAAACCAACACACATACAAAATGTCCTAGAGAAGCATGTCGACAGGTCCTAGAGGTGTTGAGATCACCCNCTGTTGCACCCCCATGACTGTGCACCAACCTTGGGTTTGTGCACATCCCTTATAGGGCTTTGGGATCATATCATCCTTCGGGACCATGTGTGCCCCTACAAGGCTCTAGGATTGCATACACTAAAATCACTTTCCGTGCATGCACTAGCTTGTCTGGGAGCTTGTGCACTTAACTAGAGGCACGACGTAGAGCCTAGAGGTGTGCCTAATGAAGTCGATGTATCATTTCAATTCGCAAGAAACTGTTTCACCTTTCTGCATCACCGAGTTGGTTCTGAATTTGAGAGGGAATGGGCTAAAATTCTAAGGGGTATAGGAGATCCTATAAATTCCACACATCAAGGCATAGCGGGGGTTTCAAATTTGGGAGTGTTGATTGAGAATATATGTTGATTTCCACTCGAGCTCTGGTTTGTGTTTCAAATTAGTTCTCCGAGACAAATATGGGAAGGGTTGGAGACACATTGTATGGAAAATCAAGCTAGCTTGGATTCCAATAGTTGATTTTCTCATTCTGGACTAAAGATTGCAAGCGGAGATAATGTAAAGAAATTGGTGATGCATTCAGAGTTCTGTGCACAGTAATCTTTGCAGATTTGAGCCTTGTAATCTATAAAATCTTTGTTTTAAAAGAATCTATAAAGCACATTGAAAGTCATTCTATTGTTGGAGATTTTCCACTTCGAGTTCTCTTGGGTAAATGTGTCAAATTGTCTTTTGGTTAATGTGCCATTGATTTTATTTTTATTATTTATTTATTTTTCTCAATTTGATTGTAGACGCACATTTAACAATTTATATAACAATGATAACAATAAGCAAAATACAAGCTCTGTTGTGACTAACTATTAAGGCACAATACTAGTTACAGTGGACAGATCATATTGGTATCGAAGACTATTTTTCTGAATGTTGTAAAGCATCTTTTTGAGTTTAATGCTTACAACACTGAAGAAACTACAAGAAAGTGGAGAATTAATTTTGGAGAATTCTGAGATTGGAGTAAAAGTAAGGAAAAAACAATGTTAGGATCTAGTCATGGGAGACAATCAAGGGTATAATGAGACAGAAGCTAGAGTGTTGAATCTAGAGATGCAGATGTCGCAAATGTCTTTGAATGTGTCTTATGTTAAGCACATTAGAGATGAAGAAGAATATCACCACCTTAGTTGTAGCAATGGCATAAAAAAAAGGCACAAACGTTAGTTCACGAGTCAAGTTTTGAAGAGAAAGAAGTCATTGAACATGAGAAGTCCAAGTCAAAAAAAACAAATATGGAGAAAGGGGATTTCAACAAGACTTGAGCATCTTCCAGTGGAGGGGAAGATATATATCAAGCCATATGTAGGTGAGATCGATGCCCTCAAAATTCAATCACTAGTTGCAACAGTTGAAAGTTTATCTCAATGTGCATGAAGTGAGCAGAGCATAGAGAATTTCTTTTTCCCATTAGAAGTTGGAAGGCCATGTTTTGTGGGAAAGTGATGTTGCTACTTGAAGACTCAAGTTTGAACCGCTAGTGGCTCACTGGGAAATGTTCAAGGACCTAATCAAGTAACAGTTTTGTCCCATTGGATATGAGGAGGAACATAAGATAAGCCAGCTCTATCTTAGGGAAAGGCAAGGGCAAAATGTGCAAGATTACACCACATAAATTTTTAAGAGAGCATTTTAGTTGGGCATTTCAATCTAGAGTCAAGAAGTGCTCATTAAATATTTGGGAGGTTTGCATAGCCATATTCAAGGGCAAGTGATGCTCTTCAAGCCAAAGACCATTGGTGAAGCTTGTTGTCAAGCACATACATTGAAGGGGATAAGAATAAGATGTAATTTGGTGCACCAATGCAGGAATAACAACATGAGGAGTCTAGGCAAGGTTGCAAGAAGAAGCAAAAGAATAGAGGGAATAAAACGACAGCTATTGATCCGTCAAAACTTGGAGTCCAAACCCCATTGTAAAGATTGCATTGTTGATGGGCATATAGAGGACAAATGCTGGAAGTTGCATCTGGGTCTCTCCCAAAACACTTCAAGCAATAGAAAAATAAGGCTTTTTTAGTTGCTGAAACTGGAAATTAGAATGAGAGCAGTGTCACTCCTTAGCCTTGAAGAGGAAAGGGAGACGTTCAAATTATTCGAAGTAAAAGATCAGCTTAAGTAGATGAAGGTTGATTTTTTTTTATTACAGTTCACAATCAAACTTAGTATCAACCCCAAGTTTTCAATTAGAAAACAAACCAAGCGGACATATATCGCTCTCTGACTATTGCATTACAATTATGACATGAATTACTAAACAGCACAATTATGGGTTTTCATTTAAAAAACAAACACCATTTGCATGCGATTATGGGGTTTGAGTTAAAATAAAGATTGTTTGAATCTCAAAAACTATTTAGGAAAATTTGAACTTAGGTGGCACTGAACAATATTTGAAAGATTTCAGGGTTTTCCTTTAAAAATAGGAACTAACCAACATATATTTCACTATAATGCCAGTGTGATTGCCATGACATGCATTACACACAAAACAAAAACATTTGTAAATGAGTATATACTTGAAATATTGCAAGAAATGCAAGGGTTGTACATTGCCTAGATTCTTCGGAATATGTCGATATCATGCATGACCCACAATTTTTTCTTTGACATAGTAGCAAGCTCCATTTTGTACTCTAGGTGGCTTAATTATCTTATTTTGAAGTGATAACAATGGTTTCAACCCATGTGTCTATATTGGAATAACTCCCATTTCAAGTCCCTAAAATCAAAGGAATCCTCAAGGATTTCTTATGGCATCTTCCTAACAATTGTTTTGGGTGTTAACTCATATGGTTGTTGTGACATTAGTATTATATTGCGAATCCACTCATTAGTTATGTGCTTTTCTATTAGCAACCTCTCACAACCTTCATCCAACGCACCATCACGAAGTCGTGTCTTACATTTGTTAGGATTGATGAATTCCAATTCTCTACCACTCAGCTTCATTCCTCTACCTCTCAGATGATTTAAAATGTGAGTACACACTGTATATGGTCATGCATAGTGTTGACGCCCAAAAGCGCAACATAATACCCCTGCGTGCAAATGGGTTTCAATGCCTTATTATTTATATACATATATATTAAATAATATACTATATAGGAGGGACCCCCTTGTAGGAATCATGGTGAAAACAACGCTTCTCTGAATTGCGCTCATGACAACTTTACGAAACAATTTTACAGTTTGAGAAAAACACAGAAGTTTGAACAAGTTTTCACATGCAATCAATGATGATAAGGACTAACAATTTAAAAGTCAAAAGAAGGTTTGAAGTGACAAGCACTTTGGTTATAACTACTATACATCTACTTTGGAATATGGTTAAAACTCGAACTTCAACTCACACACATATTGGTTATGACATATTTCGTTCATGGCATATTGTGTTCATGGTATTGGTTATGTTTGGTGGACAATAGTTATGGTTTATGCAATTGTTTTGAGGTCAATTCGATCTTTCCAAATTGGAACTTGTTAGAAGTGAATATGGGACATATTATGTTATGGTGTTGGTATAAAAACTATGGTGTAGGGGGGTTTTCATTTCAAATTGGCAAAGTGGAAGTGACATGTTGGATTTGAATATGGTTGATTAGTGCGTTTAATGAAGTTTTGGATGTGCTTCATCCTAGCTATGATTGATAGCAATTAATGAGAGGATGGAGATGCGGCGTGCACTTACTGCACGTCGTTCTTACCCCACCTCGAGCTCATCACCCTCACTTTGTTGCGTAGTTTTTGTTGCTGTAGTTAGTTTGCCTCCATTTTGCTCGGTCGTTGGAGAATAGTAGTTGTCTTTGGTTTTTTTTTTTGTGCTTTCCTCACAGGTATGGTGACTCTCGTCCTTACATTAATCATTGTAACCACTCTCTAGATAGAATCTTTGTGTTGGCTCTTTGAATTCACATACAAGGTGTTTTCTTTCTTAAAGATACAGTGGGTGAATGTATGCTTTTTCTGTGCAAATGATATTGGTTGGCGTTTTGAATATTGCAAGATGGAATTTGTTTAATGCTACTTCATGTTGAGGTTATTTGGTTATGGTTGCGCCCGGGGTGGATGACTGATTATTATTTCTCTTTGTTGTTGATAGAATTTATGGCAAGTTTGTTTTGTTTCCACCCATGTCTCATGGTAGAATCCTGAAGGGTTTTTATGATAAACAAAAAGAAACAGTCGGGTCCTGGGTTCTTTTAATGTGTTATTCTTACCTCCTGCTCAATCCATGAGAGGCTTGTGGCCCTGTCGAGTTGCCATTCCACAATTTTGAATGTATGCAAAGTCGGGTTTTTTCTTTGCAACCACCTTGAAAGCGACTGTGTCAAACTTTGTTGTAAAAATGATGGAGGTTTTGGTTTCATTTTACCAAACCCCACTTGCATAATTGTCTCACCCACCTGACCGTTCAAACCTCGTTCTTCCTTGTCGTGACTGTTGTAAACTCAAACTTGGGTTTTGAAATGGTGATGTGTTAACGCGACAATAGAGAGATTTGTTACTTGTGTTGAATCTTGGTTCGTTGGTTGACTACCTACGAGGGTTTTTGGTCGATTTTGAAAGTTGTATAGTGAATAAATAAAAGATCACCAAGGTTTCGAACTCATCCTATTACATGGCAATTACTGAAAGTTGTGATACCAGCCTTGTATGTTGAGGAATTGTTGGCTTATGTTACACTCCATTCCGGGCTTGATGTCGTCTTGTTTTAATTGTTGGAATGATTATGTTGATAGTCTATCATATAAAAAGAACTCTGTAAATAAAATAAAAAAAATTGTACAGTGGGAAGAAATTGGTTATAATGGTTTTGGCTTGGTGATGTTTGGAGTCGTTTTACTTTTGATAAAAAGAAATGGTAACCTGTTAGCTTTTTAGCTCGGGAGGTACTCCGCATGTTTTGTCTTGTATGCGGATGTTACCTTAATATTTACACTACCAGGCACTTAAATTTGTAATATTTTTTATAAAGTTGTTTAAGTGGTTCTTTTATTAAAGTGATTTTTTAATAAAGTGTACCTTCTAATTTTAAAGTGACTTTATTTTCATAAAGCACTTATGTAATGAAGTGAAATTCACTTTAATTTTAAATGAAACACTTTGGAGGGAATAAATCATAACCCTTGATCTTGGAAAAGGCAAGATCTAATCTTGGCCTTTGGATCTAGGGTTGGGGAAGGTGAAAAGACACTTTTGGGGGGAAAATATCATTTTCAGATTATAAAAGAATGCATTGGGTAGTGTGCAAGACATGTCGAATGTCGAGAGAGGACATTGGGAGGAGAGTTAGAGAGATTTTCTGAGCAAGCTTGAGAGAGGAAAGTGAGCAGCAAAGAGGGCACATTTTTCGAGGAAAGTGGGCATGATTCCCAAGAAAAAATTTCTGTGATTTTTGGTCGATTTTTTTTTTTTTTTTTCTGCTGTGGGAGGCCGTACTGTACGGATCTGTACAGTCCGTACAACCGTATGGATTTGGCACATAAATCGAGGTGATTTTTGGCACGGTTTTCGAGGTGATTTTCGGATTTTTGGTGGCTATTTTTGGACCGTACGAAACAATCCGTACAGTGCACTGTGGGCACGAAAAATGAGGTACGGAAGAGGCAAGACAACGGTACGATTTTGGCATGAAAAACGAGGCAGCTTTCTATGGGACAGATTTGATGCTGTGAGGTATTTTCCTTGGCTGGAAATGTTGTTTTGCTGCTGATATGTACTTTCCTGAAGTTGAATAATAAATCTCTCTCTCTCTCGTTGGGTTTCCCCACATTGGGGTTTTCCCTGGCATTTGCCTAAATTTCTGCGTGTTATGGATTGCTGTCCACTGTGTATTTTCGCTGCATATTTTTGCTCAACAATGTGTATTTCTGCTTATAGAAATTTCTGAATGTGGGTTTTATGCATTTCTGAAATTTATGAAGACAGTTATCTCTAGGTTGCTAAGTGTTTGACAGAATATTAGCTTGTTGATTTTTGTCATTAGAAAATCTATATGGTATCATAGCTTTGTCTCTGGCAGTGGGCAGTGTGATATTTGGGCAAAAGGGTGTGATTGTTTTCCTTGAAGTTGTGACAGGGAATATGGCTGCAAACATTAGATATGAGGATCAGTTGGATGACATTTCCAACTACTTGCAGTGGAAGGTTCGTTTGTCAGCCGTTCTCAAGGAGAACAAGCTCTATAACTATGTCAGCTCTGTTGTAGCAGCTCCTGCAACAGATCCTATTGCTTTGGACTTGCATGAGGTCAAGGAAGCCAGAGCTTAGAGGATTATTCTGGATGGGGTGAAGGATCACCTTATCCCACACTTGGCTGAGAAAAACGCTGCCAAGGAGATGTGGGATGCACTTAAGAACTT
The DNA here is from genome assembly GCA_010110895.2 of Picea sitchensis. Taxonomy (NCBI): domain Eukaryota; kingdom Viridiplantae; phylum Streptophyta; class Pinopsida; order Pinales; family Pinaceae; genus Picea; species Picea sitchensis. The sequence goes on along the minus strand of SNQJ01S0000886.1, from coordinate 965,226 downwards.
GTTCGAGGCGAAGAACGAGAACCGGAAGATGGCCTTGAAGGCTAAGTTGCATGATACCAAGATGGGTAAGGAGGAGAGTGTCTCTTATTATCTTACCCGGGTGGCTCAAGTTAAAGATGAGCTGGCAGTTGTTGGAGAGGTCACTTCGGATTCTAAGTTGGTGAGGATAGCCTTAAATGGCTTCACCAAAGATTGGGAAGTCTTCGTGAAGTGCATGGTGGGTCGTGAGCATCTACCAGATTGAAGTAGACTGTGGGATGATTTCACTCAGGAGGAGATCCGAGAAAGATCTCAGAGCAGTGATCAAAAGACAGACAAAGCTGAGGAGAATGTTGCTCTTGCGACAAAGAGCAAGAAGAAAGGAAGTTCCGGAAGGGACTTGAGTAAAGTCAGATGTTATTGTTGTAACCAGTTGGGGCCAGTTGGGGCACCTTGCCTCTCATTGTCTTGAGAGGAAGAAAAATGAGGAGTCAGAGGGGCCTGAGACAGCTGCTACAACAACCATAGAGGACTTTGCTTCAAAGTTCGATAGGGAATTTTCTTTGGTTACCCTAGTTTCCAGTGTCGGCAGCGGAGGATTCAGAGGTGATGTCAGATGGATTGTGGATAGCGGAGCCTCTAACCACATGACGGGAATCTGGCGAGTATTCCCAGACTTCACAGAGATTGGTCTTGGTTGACAGGTGGTAAATGAAGGTGCTATGGTGAGAGATGTACGTGGAGTTGAGAATGTTAGATTCCAACTCGAGTTTGGGGGACTCTTGGAGATTGATGGAGTTCTTTTTGTTCCAGGGTTGAGTGTTAACTTGCTCTCAGTCTCAGCCTTGCAGGATGTAGGATATTGCGTATTGTTCAAGAGGGAACATGTCTTTATCTACAGAGAGGGAGTGGACCCGGTAGAGCTGCAGTTGATCGGTAACTGGGTGAATAGGTTGTATATGTTGAGAGGATAGCCTATGATGTATGATTTAACGTCAGATGAGGAGCATGAGGAGGCTCCTGAGACTGTGGTGGCGCCAAGGTATCAGTCTTGCATTCCGAGAGAAGAGAGTGAGTCTCTTATGAGCACTGGCAGAAGGTTCAACCAGGTTGATCGAACCGATGCTCAAGATGAAGTGAGCTCAGGGTTCCAGGAGGTTCCCAGGAGAAGATCTTCTAGTTCGAGTTCTGTGCAGGTGTTGCGGATGGCTCTAGGTTCAGAGAGAGCTCCTACAGAGCACAGTGTGATGGGACCAGATGATGAAGATGGCAACGTTAGCTTGGGAGGTACTCCACATGTTTTGTCTTGTATGCAGATGTTACCTTAATATTTACACTACCAGAGACTTAACTTTGTAATAGTTTTTATAAAGTTGTTTAAGTGGTTCTTTTATTAAAATGACTTTTTAATAAAGTGTACCTTCTAATTTTAAAGTGACTTTATTTTCATAAAGCACTTAGGTAATAAAGCGAAATTCACTTTAATTTTAAATGAGACATTTTGGAGGGAATGAATCATAACTCTTGATCTTGGAAAATGCAAGATCTAATCTTGGCCTTTGGATCTAGGGTTGGGGAAGGTGAAAAGACACTTTTGAGGGGAAAATGTCATTTTCATATTATAAAAAAATGCATTGGATAGTGTGCAAGACATATCGAATGTCGAGAGAGGACATTGGGAGGAGAGTTAGAGAGATTTTTTGAGCAATCTTGAGAGAGGAAAGTGAGCAACAAAGATGGCACATTTTTCGAGGAAAGTGGGCATGATTCTCGAGAAAACATTTCTGTGATTTTTTGGCCGTTTTTTTTTTTTTTTTTNAATGTACAGATCCATACAGTCCGTACAGTCGTACGGATTTGGCACGGAAATCGAGGTGATTTTTTGGACTGTATGGAACAGTCCGTACAATGGACTGTGGGCACGAAAAACGAGGTAGATTTATGTGGGACAGATTTGGTGCTGTGAGGTATTTTCCTTGGATGGAAATGTTGTTTTACTGCTGATATGTACTTTCCTGAAGCTGAATAATAAATCTCTCTTTCTCTCGTTGGGTTTCCCCACATTGGGGTTTTCCCTGGCATTTGCCTAAATTTCTGTGTGTTATTGATTGCTGTCCACTGTGTATTTCCGCTGCATATTTTTTCTCACCAATGTGTATTTCTGCTTATAGAAATTTTTGAATGTGGGTTTTATGCATTTCTGAAATTTATGAAGACAGTTATCTCTAGGTTGCTAAGTGTTTGACAGAATATTAGCTTGCTAATTTTTGTCATTAGAAAATCTACATAACCAACTAATAAAATAGGTCTTGAACCCAATCCATTGTGCAACATTTAAAATTGGTTTGATATAAATGATTAAGGTCGATGGCATGTTCTTTTCCTCGGCCTCCCCATGTCTGCTCTAAGCGATCTGGATATGGTAGTTGTTAGTTGGAATTATGAACAGTCTGTCTATATATTATGTTGTTGTTTGATCATACATGTATGACAAAAAGGTGGAAACTAAATGGCTGAGTTTGACAATCTTGGAGTTCTGCTTTGGGTTTGATATGGAAGTTACTGTGTCTTGAACCTTGAGATTGCCTACAATTAAAAATGTTTTTTTTTGGGCAATTGAGGGTATGTCATTTTATAGAACAAATGTTATTTTATATATTGGAACAATGTCAATCTCATTTCTTGTTCATTATACCACTTTTCGCTCCTTACAAGCCCACCATATTCCCAAATTCATTTCAATTCCCTGTTTTGTTATTACGAATTGCATTTTAACGGAAGTAATAAAAAGGAAAAGGAAGTGACTGGCGTTTGAAATTTGGAAATGAAAATATTGTTTTTATGGAAGTTGCATCAGTGTTTGCTTGAACAGTATCCGCTGGTGGTTCCCATTCATGCTACCACTTTTTGCTCATTATAAATCCCTCATCTTCCCAATAACCCTATCATTCCTTGTTCAATAGCAATTAATTAATGATTCGAGAAGTATGATGAATGGATTGATTGCATGTGCTTCTATTGTAAATGATAGAGCCAACCTTTGATTTTATTTAGGTAGGGTATTGATGCATGGATTTTCAAGAGTTGTCGTAACTAATTGGAACATTGCTTTAGGATGAGCTTCTTTAGCAAAGGCAGTAATGGCAGAGGCAATAGAGACAGAGGAAATTGACAAAGAGGTCATAGAAGACCTCGGTTTTCCATACATTTCGATGTCGATCCACAAGAATTGAATCATCTTTTTCAAGCTCGGTTCTTCAACCTAGTTGGCCATGGGATCCTACAACTCGATCTGAAAAACCTCCCTTCCAAGCACATCAAAACTTTCCCAGTATCTGAGTCCCTCCTCATGTATCAATGCAACTAGAACCGCTTGCAATGATGGTTGGAAAGATATTTTCCACCAACCTGTTGTTCATCCCCACGGTTAGCCTACTACTTTTTTTCCATTACCTCCTCCGCCACCACCAAAGAATCAAATTGCCTAGGCTGATCATGTTGTCTCACTCGTGCAATCATCTCGTGCTAGTAAGAGATTAAAAAATGATGTTCCCAAGCATGTGCGGGATAAAGGAATAGGGGTGGCCATTGCCTCCAAATCATCCAAAGAGTCCTTTGAATCTATTTCCTCCTGCCTTCATATTAAAGATGATTGTTCTCATGTTGTCAATGCAGTTCAACCTCAAGGTTCCAATCAATCTAAGGATGCCACAAAAATATCAAAAGGGGACAACAATGAAAAGAAGCCAAATGTCTCTCATAGTAAATATGGTTTTTGGTGATGTTAGATGTTAATTTTTATGTTGAAGACATTCCTTTCACTTGGACAATATTTTGGACAGCAAGCATATATTTAGGCAGTCTTTTTGGACAACATGGATATAATGATATTTTTGGATATGGTCATTTTATATTTTACTCATATTTAAATATTTGTTTATAAATATGAACAAGGGAGTTACAAGGAGGATATTTGAATCAAATGATTGAGTTTTATATTTCATGTTTGATGATTATTAAAATAAATAATTGAGAGTCACAAGGGGTCCCACCTATTTAGTTATTATTTAATTAAGACCCTTATTTATATATATTATTATTTGTCTCGACTAATTAGTTAAGCTAATTTGACTTAACTAAATAAAGGTAGTTGAACTACCATAACTTATTGAGAAGGAATAAAAGCTCAATGGGATGAAGAGACAAGGGGGAGAATAGAAGGAGAACTACAACCATAAGGTTTACTCTGTACTAGTGAGATACTTTCAACTTTCATTCATTCTGAGTTTACTAGAAGAATTAACCTTCTTGATGACAGAAGGGTCTTATTGAAGGCAGTAGGATTCAAAGACCGAATCACATATTTTAGCAACTTGTTTTAAAGGTGTATGATTTATCTTTGGCAGTTTGTCTATTCCTGTTTGTTTATGAATTGAATTTCACGACTGATAAAGAATATCTTGTAGAGTTAAGTGACTGCATTTTGTGGCAAGTTGATCTAGATCTTTAGCTTCAGTTTTCTTTTTTTTGTCAGTCTTTTTGTATGGTGCCCATCGAAGGCTTCTAAATCCGACTTTGGTCCCTACCCTCGCAGGGGTTTGTAAAGAGAACTCAATTTGTATCTCAAAATGAAGTAAATATAAAAATCATATTACTTTTTCAGTTTCACACACGTGTTTTAATGATTTGGGTCACTCTTTTGCTTTTATCTCCATGTACACATTCTTGTAATTTTTGTACACATTTATGTAACTTTTGTTTAAGTTTATTTCTTTCTCATTGTTATATATAATATATAAAAACCAACCTTGGTCCCTTGTACTTAATATATGTGGATTAAGTGATTGTTTTTTAGGCTATAAACCCCGGGTGACATTCCCAACTATCTTGTCTTAGCCCGACAAGATCTGAAAATGCTTGAGTATGGTTTTCCATACCTTTTCCTCAACATTTATTTGGCAACCATACTAGGGAGATTTTCCATATCTCTCTGGTTGATTGTATTCACGATTATCTTCCAATTTTTCTGTTTGTCTGAATACTTCTTGATTGGTTTTCCCATGACAATACCTGTTACAAGACAACCCAATATCAAAAACGATCTTGATGACCAAACTAGCATTGCCTTGACCTTAGTCAACACTATTTTAGGAACTGCTAGTACTCGTGTCTAACTCGAGCGCTCTTGGGAAGTGATTGAAATGGATATAAGTATCTGTGAACGTTGGGAAGCCAGGGAAATGCAACCCAAAAATTAGTTGTAACCTCCATTTTCCTAAATCCTTGGTTTTCTTTTTCATGTCCTCAAATCCTCGCATCTCTCGAAGGAGAAGAGGATTGTCCCCTGAAGCTACTCTTATTTTTGAAATAAGAAAGAGGAAAATTGTTCTATCAACCCAAGAAAGTGCTCTAAGGAAAATTTTATCTGACTCCGTCAGTTCACTTTAACACCCATACCTATCATTTTCAATATGACATCTACGGGTGGTGCTAGTGGCACCGGAGGTGCCTCCTCCTCGCAACATTCTGCTTCATCAGTAATTGGTAGTATATACAGTCATCAAGTCCTTATTCAATCCACTACCAATCATTTATAAATAAATATGGGATTTTCCAATTCGAGGAAGATGCTACGACCACCCCATGGCACATATCTTCTCCCTTGAATCTGACACCTGCTACTCAACCATTACCAAAATTCAAGGAAAATTTACCTAGGTTTTCCGGAATAATATTGTTACTAAAAACGAACACCTAGTAGCAATTTCTAATGTTTTTCATAACATATGGGCCAACAATAACGATACTTGCATGCGTCTATTTTTCAACTCGATGCTTGCATGCATCTATTTTTCAACTCCCTCGAAGGGAAAGATGCAACATATTTTTTTGATCTTCCTCCCAAAATTATTTCCACTTGGAAAGAGTTGGTTTATTGGTTCAAGTCCACTTATGGATAGTCCAAGAGTCCAGTCAAGCAGTTAAGGGAGTACAACAACATTTCCTATAAAGATGGTGAAACCATTAAGTCTTTCAACTTTCGCTTCACCAAACTATATAATCAAATCCCTGAACTAATTCATCCGTAAAATCAAGCCGCTTTCATGCATTATTATAATGCATTACCTTCCCCTTATCGTCATAGACTTGAAGAAAAGACTATTGACAATCTTGGTTCCGCTCTTCATACTTGCCTAGAATATGAGGAGCAACTCGAAAGAACGGGTCTCCCTAAAGTAGACTTGATCAAGAAAACAAATATGTCTACCCTCTTACAACTCGTACAAGATATGATTAATAGGATGATAGCGTATGAACGCAAGGGAAATGTCTCTTCACTTACCCCTGGGGCATCTTCTTCTTCCTCGACACCTTTCAGGAATACTAATGAAAATACTTTTCAACCAAAGGCCATCATGTCTCGTAGTTGGTGTAACTTCTACGAAAAACATCATGAAGAAAGTACTTGCGAAGTTAAGAAAAATGGCAGAGATACAATCTTTGGCAAAAGGCCCGATACCACAATCGCTATTTTAGATTGGGTTGAACCAGAAGATGTTATGGTAATCAACACCAAGAATAAATCTTATACTGCCAAGGGAAAATTTGACCCTCCTCGTACTTCTTCCACCCCAAAGTCATCTTCGCAAAGTGCTAGTACTCAAGCTGTCAAAACTTCCGAGAATCAAGGAGTGTCTTCTCCTCTTCCCTCTTCTAAATATAACATCCTTAACCAATTGGCTAATATCAAGTTTGATGCTACTCTTTTGGACATGGTTGTCATCCCAGAACAACAAAAGCATCTCAAGAACTTTATGGAAGGTAAAGTTTCTACCATAGCCAATCTTTTTGAAGAGTCGAAAGAAGAGGATTCAATTGTAAATAAGATAGGTGTAAATAATTTTAGAAACCCTGTAAAAAAAAACCTCTTTTTATATCTCTGTAAAAATTATGGATAAAATAGCTCATTGTTGCCTAATTGATGGCGGGTCTGGTCCAAGTGTGATGTCTAAAATTATCATGGTGGACTTTGGCTTATTGTGCACTAATGAAAATTCTAGAAGCATGCTCTCTTATAATAACTTGCAACAATCAACCTTAGGTGAAATCAAAGATGTAGCCTTAGTTATGTGTGCACATCTTGAAATAAGAACAACCCTTGATATCCAAGTGATTGATATGCCAGTGAACAACTATTCAATTATTTTAGGAAGATATTGGCAAGCCTTAACTGATGGGTATCTTTCACTTGATGGAACACATATGTCTATCCCTTGAAACGAAAATAACATCATAGTCCCGAGGGAAGGAAGAATTTCACCATGTATAGAGAGTGTTCCCCAACCTAACGCAAATTATCCTGAAGATGATTTGGGAGTGTACTCTATCTTTGTTGATGAGGGTGACACTATGCTTGAACCAATTGATATTGATGATGGCATGTGGCACATGCATTTCAATGGCTCATGCTCAAACTAAGGTAATGGAGCCGACATTATTCTATATTCTCCTATAGGTAAAATCCACAAATTTTCTTATAGGTTAGAATTTTCTTGCACGAACAATGTCACCGAGTTTGAGACTCTATTGTTAGGTATTGAAAATCCATATAACCTTGGTTGTGGCCACCTTCCATTTTTTGGTGATTCTGAACTTGTTGTGAACCTTGTATGTAAGATTTATTTGCCAAGCAACAAGTTGCTTAAACGCTATACCCAAGCTGTTTGGATGCTCATTTCAAACCTGTTTTCATTTAACATCCCTCATGTTAAGAGGGAACTCAATTCAATGGATGATAGGCTAGCTGTGTTTGCAACGTCTCCTACCCAACATATTTTACCTCAAAGACCTGATTGTACATTCCAATCTCTATATCGTCCTCATATCCCTGATAACGTAGAATCATGGCAGGTGTTCCCGAGTGATGAAGGCATTTGTGATTTCATACAAAATGAACCGTTTAAGCCCAAAGAAATCATATCTATTTAATATGACAAATTTCCTAAAGGCTTGACTCCTCTCGAAAGTTCATTTTCGTCGAGTGATGTAGGCAACAAAGAAACACATAAATAAGAGGAGTCGAAAAGGAAACTGGGTGATACCAATTCCTTGAACCTTGGGACACCCGAATCTCCAAAGATCATTCAATTAGGTGCCCAATGTTCTGATGAAGAAAAGAGGAAATTCACATAACTACTTCGTGAATTTCAAGATGTTTTTACATGGTCATACGAGGATATTCATGGTTTTGATCTTGTTCTCATACAAGATGCCATTCCTATCAAGGAAGGGGTAAAATCAGTTAGGCAAAAACAAAGACCCATTAACCCTACACTCAAAGCTACTATTAGGAAAGAATTGGAAAATTTATTGAAAGTTGGTATAATCTTTCCAGTTAAATATTCCATGTGGGTTTCAAATCTGGTCCCTGTTCGGAAAACTACTGGCCATATCAGATTATGTGTCAATTTCCGTGCATTGAACAGAGCGAGTGTCAAAGACCATTTTCCTCTCCTTAACATGGAAATGATTTTACAACAGGTTGCAGGGTCACAAATGATGTCCTTACTTGATGGTTTTTCTGGGTATAATCAAATCAAGATAAAAATGACTGATAGGTATAAAACCAAATTTACTACACGCTAGGGCATATTTTCTTATGAACACATGCATTTTGGCTTGTCTAATGCAGGTTCCACTTTTCAAAGAGCTATGCAAATAGATTTTGACGATCTGATCGGTAAATTATCCAAGTTTATCTTGATGATTTGAATGTTTATTCTAAGAACCGATTGGACCATTTTGGTCATCTTAGAAAAGTTCTCATGCGTTGCAGAAAATTTGGCATTTATTTAAATCCTTCCAAATCTATTTTTGGTGTCACGAAAAGCAAGCTCCTCGGTCATATTGTTTCTGATTCAGGAATAAGCATTGATCCCGAAAGGATTACTGCGATTCTAAACCTTCCTGCCCCCACTTCCAAGAAAGAAGTTCAAGCTTTCATGGGCATTATCAATTTTGTTCGTAGGTTTATTCCTGATTTTGTTGTCATGGTTAAACCAATTCATAATCTTCTGAAGCAAGATCGTTCTTTTTCTTGGACAAATGGCATTGAGAATGTTTTCCTTAGGATTAAGAAAGCAATCAGTTCCGCACCGGTTTTGGCAAAACTAGATTTTGAGAAAGATTTTATCATATATACCAATGTCACCGAGGAAGCAATTTCTGTTATCCTCTTACAAAGTGATGACCAAAACAATGAAAAACATGTAGCTTACATGAGCTAGAGTTTATCAGATGATGAAATCAAATACTCTTATATTGAGAAACATGCTTTTTCTCTTATTAAGGCTATAGAAAAATTCCGCCATTTTATTTTAGGCAAACACACGTAGGTAAAAGTCCCTTTGTTTGCTATTAAGTTTCTGCTTTCACAGAATTATCTATCAGGAAAACTTACACACTGGCCAGCCAAAATTTAGGAGCATGATTTAATGATCATGACATAAAAGACGATCAAGGGACGAGACTTGTCCCTTCACTTAACTCAACACCCTGAACCAAGTGAAGAAATTGATGATCAAGATAATCCTCTTTCAACGCCGTTTTATATTGAAAATCAAAATATTGCTATATCCAAACATCCTTGGTATAAAAATATGGTGTATTATTTGCAGTATCAAAAGTATCTGGATGAGTTGGATCCTCATCAGAGAAGAAGACTTTGCCTCGAAGATTCCAAGTATATCATTTTAGGAGACTTTTTTTTAGAAGGTCTGCTAGCGGTTGGTTACTTCAATGTGTGAATGATGAAGAAGCACAAAAATTGTTACACGAAATTCATGGATCACTAGTTTTTGTCATTCACATTGGTGGCCATTTTTCTGCTACAACTACTGCCTTTAAAATCATAAGAAATAGTTACTATTGGCCTTCGATATTTCATGATTCTTATAAATTCGCAAAATCTTGTGATAAGTGCCAAAAATTTGTTGGGAAAGAAGCCTTTATGCCATGCTCTTACAATCTGTCCTACCAAATTTCTCTTTTACTAAATGGGGCCTAGATTATATTGGTCCTATCAATCCTCCGTCTTTAGCAGGACATATCTTCATTTTGATAGCCACTGATTACTTTACTAAGTGGACTGAGGTTGTCCCTCTTATGCACACACAGGATGAGCAGGTAATTTGTTTCATAGAAACTAATATCTTTTACAGATTCAACATTCCATTAGAGATCATTACGGACAATGGCCCAGCCTTCATTTCTGCAAAGTTGACTCAATTTCTGGCTAAGTTAGGGGTCAAACATTTCACTTCATTTGTTTATTACCCTAAGGGAAATAGGCAAGCTGAGTTCACTAACAAGAATATGGTTAGGATCATAGAAGATAAACCTCGCCAGTGGCACACACTTATCACTTACGCTCTCTAGGAAGATCTCACAACCACTAAAGCAAGTACAGGTTGTAACCACTTTCAGCTCGTATATGGCCAAGAGGCTATTCTGCCTACTGAGCTAGAGATTTCTTCCTTATGTTTGATGTTACAGATCGAAGAATTAAATTCTTCCAATGTTACCCAAAGGAAAAATGCACTATTAGCCCTGGAAGAACAAATGAATTTTTCCTTGGAGAACATAAAAAGAAGGCATCGAACTGTGAAAAAGTATTTTAATAGACAAGAAAAAGTTGTTGAATTCAAGATTGATGAGAAAGTCCTACTATGGGACTCAACCCATGTTGAGAGATGAAGACACTCTAAGTTCCAAAAACTATGGCTAGGTCCTTTCAAAATCGCTTTTATCCTAGGTGCAAACTCATACCTCCTAAAGGATTTGGAAGAGCGGTTATTCTCTTACAGAACTAATGGTTCCCACTTGAAATATTATGTGGAACCAACTTGATCGTTAAACGCTTTAAAAAAAAAGATTGTTGTATATAGTATTTTGTTTTACTGTTTTCATTTTACTTTGGTTTGTTGAGTTTTTTTAATTTCTATTGTTTTGTTTTTTATAATTATTAGAAATAAAGTCTAGATCAATTTTGCCATAATAATGTCATTCAGTAAATATTGTTGATCAACGGAAAATAAGATACACACAATTGTCACGATGTCCTCCTTTCATACATCGCTGAAATTTCTTTTTTCTTTCAACACTGTTGTAAAATAGTTGATTTTGTCTTCTTCCCTATTTTTGTGATCCCTTTCTTCCCTCCATCCTGAGATCCAAAGAGCAGATCATAAGCATTCTCCTTGAAACTTTAAAAAGCATTATATGTTACATATTGTTTGAATGTTATGCATACACGACCAAACCCCCTCATACATACCACTTTCCATAAGTTATTCCCAAAATCTCGTCTCATTATTTCCCTTAAACCATCTTTTCCCCCTATTGCATAACTATTTTTTTCAACAGTTTTTCTATCATCTACTTCTACCAGTTTGTGAAACCAGACATAATGAGTGTTGAATATGTTAGAAACAGATTTCCCAGTAGATTTGCCAGTTTGTTGACACCCAGAAGCACAACATAATACCCATGCCAGCAAATGGATTGCAATGCCTTATTATTTATATACATATATATTAAATAATATACCAGATAGGTGGGACCCCTTGTAGGAATCATGATGAAAAAAATGCTTCTCTGAATTGCGCTCATGATAACTTTACGAAACAATTTTACAGTTTGAGAAAAACACAGAAGTTCGACCAAGTTTTCACATGCAATCAATGATGATAAGGAGTGGCAATTTAAAAGTCAAAAGAAATTTTGAAGTGACAAGCACTTTGGTTATATCTTCTATACATCTACTTTGGCATATGGTTAAAACTCGAACTTCAACTCACACACATATTGGTTATAACATATTGCATTCATGGCATATTGTGTTCATGGTATTGGTTATGTTTGGTGGACAATAGTTATGGTTTATGCAATTGTTTTGAGGTCAATTTGATATTTCCAAATTGGAACTTGTTATAAGTGAATATGGGACATATTATGTTATGGTGCTGGTATAAAAAATATGGTGTAGGGGGGTTTTCATTTCAAATTGGAAAAGTGGAAGTGACATGTTGGATTTGAATATGGTTGATTAATGTGTTTAATGAAGGTTTGGATGCGCTCCATCCTAGCTATGGTTGATAGAAATTAATGAGAGGGTGGAGAAGCGACGTGCATTTATTGCACATCGTTCTTACCCCACCTCGAGCTCACCACCCTCACTTTGTCGTGTTTTTTTGGTTGCTCTAGTTAGTTTGCCTCCATTTTGCTCAGTCGTTGGAGAATAATAGTGGTCTTTGGGTTTTTTCGATGCTTTCCTCACATGTATGGTGACTGTTGCCCTTCCATTCATTATTGTAACCGTTCTCTGGATAGAATATTTGTGTTGGCTCTTAGAATTCACATACATGTTGTTTTCTTTCTTAAAGATAAAGTGGGTGAATGTATGCTTTCTGTGTGCAATTGATATTGGTTGGTGTTTTGAATATTGCAAGTTGGAATTTGTTTAATGCTCCTTCATGTTGAGGTTATTTGGTTATGGTTGCGCCTGGGGTGGATGATTGGTTATTATTTCTCTTTGTTGTTGATATAATTTATGGCAAGTTTTTTTTGTTTCCACTCATGTCTCGTGGTAGAATCCTAGAGGGTTTTTATGATAAACAAAAAGAAACAGTCGGGTTATGGGTTCTTTTAATGTGTTATTCTTACCTCCTGCTCAATCCATGAGAGGCTTGTGGCCTTGTCGAGTCGTCATTCCATAGTTTTGAATGTATGCAAAGTTGGGTTTTTGCTTTGCGTCCACCTTGAAAGTGACCGTGTCAATCTTTGTTGTAAAAATGGAGGTTTTGGTTTCATTTTACCAAACCCCACTTGTAGAATTGTATCACCCACTTGACCATTCAGACCTCGTTCTTCCTTGTCATGAGTATTTTAAACTCGAACTTGGGTTTTGAAATGGTGATGTGTTAACCCGACAGTATAGATATTTGTTACTTGCATTGAATCTTGGTTCATTGGTTGACTACCTACGGGGTTTTGGGCCGATTTTGAAGGCTGTATAGTGAATAAATAAAAGAGCACCAGGGTTTCGAACCCGTCTTGTTACATGGAAATTACTGAAAGTTGTGATACCCGCCTCATATGTTGAAGAGTTGTTGGCTTATGTTACACTCCATTGCGGTCTTGATGTGGTCTTGTTTTAATTGTTGGAATGATTATGTTGATAGTCTATCATATAAAAAGAACTCTACAAATAAAAAGAAATACAATTGTATAGTGGGAAGAAATTAGTTATAATGGTTTTGGCTCGATGATGTTTGGAGTCATTTTACTTTTGATAAAATGAAATGGTAACCAACTAATAAAGTAGAAGGTCTCGAACCCAGTCCATTGTGCAACAATTAAAATTGGTTTGATATACATGATTAAGGTCGATGGCATGTTCTTTTCCTCGGCCTACTCATGTCTACTCTAAGCGATCTGGATATGGTAGTTGTTAGTTGGAATTATGAACAATCTGTCTATAAATTGCGTTGTTGTTCGATCAAACATGTATGAAGAAAAGGTGGAAATTAAATGGTTGAGTTTGACAATCCCGAAGTCCTTCTTTGGGTTTGATATGGAAGTTGTTGTGTCTTGAACCTTGAGATTGCCTACAGTTAAAAATGTTTTTTTTTTTGGCAATTAAGGGTATGTCATTTTAAAGAACAAATGTTATTTTATATAATGGAACAATATCCATCTCATTTCCTGTTCATTATACCACTTTTTTCTCCTTACAAGTCCACCATCTTCCCAAATTCATTTTAATTCCCTGTTATGTTATTATGAATTGCATTTTAAAGGAAGTAATAAAAAGGAAAAGGAGGTGACTGGTGTTTGAAATTTGGAAATGGAAATATTGTTTTTATGGAAGTTGCATCTGTGTTTGTTTGAAGAGTATCCATTGGTGGTTCCCGTCCATGCTACCACTTTTCACTCATTATAAACCCCTCATCTTCCCAATATCCCTATCATTCTCTATTCAATAGCAATTAATTAATGATTTGAGAAGTATGATGAATGGATGGATTGCACGTGCTTCTGTTGTGAATGATAGAGCCAACCTTTGATTTTATTTAGGTAGGGTATTGATGCATGGACTGTCAAGAGTTGTCATAACTAATTGGAACATTTCTTTAGGATGAGATCCTTTAGCAGAGGCAGTAATGGCAGAGGTAATAGAGGCAGAGGTAATTGGCAAAGAGGTCATAGAATACCTCGGTTTTCCATACATTTCGATGTTGATCCACAAGAATTGAATCATCTTTTTCAAGTTGGGTTCTTCAACTTAGTTGGCCATGGGATCCTCCAGCCCCAACCTAGAATACCTCCCTTCCAAGCACATTAAAAAAAATTATGTATCTGAGTCCCTCCTCATGTATCAATGCAACCATAACCGCCTGCCAACAATGGTTGGCAAGATATTATCCATCAGCTTGTTGTTCATCCCCATGGTTGACATACTGCATATTTTCCATTACCTCCTCTGCCACCACCAAAGAATAAAATTTCCCAAGTTTATCATGTTGTCTCACCTGTGCAGTCATCTCATGCTAGTAAGAGATTAAAAACTGATGTTCCCAAGCTTGTGCAGGATAAAGTAAAAGGGGTTGCCTGTTGGGTATGTGTTATATTCTTTGCATGTGTGTGTGTGTGTGTGTGGGTGCGTGTGTGTGTGTTAAAAATAACGGATTTTGCTATTTTTAGCTGATTTGTAAATTAATCCCGGATTAAGGGATTAGGGTTTTGGTATCTACGGAATACCTAAAAACATTGTATATATTGTATGGCGAATGGTGAAATTCGATATAATGATGTATATTGTATGGCTAATGGTGAAATTTGGCTATAATGAAAAGAAATGTTTTCCTGGGCTGAGGGTCAAGAAAGATCCCGGTGGTATTCCGCGGTATGAGCCCATTGATTAATTTCCATTGCTTAAGAATATATGGCGCATTGCTTCTTTACTGCAAGAAAGTTTAAAACTTCATATGGGTATCGAAAGCACGCTTTGGCTTCAGAGGGACGCCTTTGTTACCGAGGGTTTGGATCGGTCTTGATAAATCAAGTTTATCTTGGTCCGTGGATAAACCTTCGTCTGCTGGGAGCTTTGGCAGAGGAGATTCGAAAGCAAGAGGAACGGCGAGCTCATCTAGAATAGAGAAGTTCAATGGTAAAAAAAAAAAAAAACTTTGAGCTATGGAAGCTCAAGATGGAGGACCTTCTGTAGACAAAGAACAATGGATCATTGCGGATCCTGCATACGTTTCACCGGTACACCATGCCATCTACAAGCACATGTATTCACCGGGTACACAAACTACCGCGACACAAACTACTAGCAATACACCGTGCCATCGCAGTATGTCGGAAGGAAGATTGGGACAAGTTGGATGGAAGAGAAAAGAGTACTATCTCGACTCTGCCTCGCAGTTTTGGTGTTGTTGAATGTCTCGAAGAGAATCTACGTACCAAGGAACTATGGGATAAGTTAGGGAATTTGTATCACCAAAGCCCTCGGTAAACAAGTTGTTTCTTCGAAGAAGTCAGGACATCTTAGGATGGAAGATGGAGATTCCTGTCGTAACATCTAAATGCCTTTAATACCTTGGTAAGTCAACTCTTTGGACTGTTAATATTACGATTGCGTAAGAAGATAAGTGTATTACTTACTTATGTTCTTCGGCTGCATACTCTTGGGATAATTGGGTTGTAGCAATAGGTAGTACCACTCAACCTACATTGAAATACGAGGATATAGTTGCATCAGTTGCTTATCCTAAGAGATGAGGCGAAAAACATGGATGGTCATAGTACATGATTTATTTGTAAGAGGGCACACCCAAGACAGGAACCGTGTTTCCTTTGGGATGGAGCTCTAAATCTACAGTAGATCTAAGTCCCCAGGAAAAAATTTAAGGAAATGTTGGAAGTGTGGTAAAACAGTAGCATTATAAGAAATATTGCAGGTTTAAGAAGGTTGAAAACCAAAGGGTTCTCGATAGTACCTCTTCCACTGAGGTGAAAACCTCCATTGAAGGAGGAGGTGATGTTTACTCAGCATAGCCAAGTACACATGCGACCATGGTGTATGGTTGATCGACTCGTGTGCATCATACCATATGACTCTCTGTGAGGAGTGGTTCTCTCATGAAAATATGATGGTGGTGATGTATTCCTGACATGACTCAATGACACAAATCTTGGGACGTGGAAGGATTGTTGTCGCTTAAACCATGGAAGGATTAAAACTCTTCCGGGTCTCTGGCTAATACATTCCAAACTAGCCAGAGCCTCATATCCAGAAGCGTTGGGTGGATGCAAGGAGTGAGAACTATATTTGAAAAGGACACTTGCAAGATGGTAATGAGAGCAATGGTGTTGATGAGGGAGTTCGTTGTGGAACTCTACACAAGTTGTTAAAGAACTTATTACTAATGGGTGTACAAGATCGCTATCCTCGAGCATAAAAATGAGTTGAGGACAAGACTCAATATCACTCTGCAGAAGAAGACTACACAGGCATCAAAAGATCAGTATATTGGAGAAAAGGCCTTAACACTACTCTCTAAAGAAGGTATGATTAGCTGAACAAGTCTAATTGCACTGGATTTGATTCTGTGAAAATTCGTATTATATGGTAACATAATCTATAAGATTCCATCCGGTGCTACAAGAGCAAAAGGGGATCTTAGAGTTGATACACGTTGGATGTGTTTGACCCGTCTCCTCGCTCCATCCCTTTGGTAACTGCGGTATTATGTTTCATCTATAGATGATTATTCAAGGAACATGGATTTATTTCTTTTCAAGAAAGAAATCCTGAGGTATTTGATAAATTTAAAGAGTTTAAGGCTCCGTAGAAATCGGCGTAAAGAAATAAAGGTATTGAGAATAGAAAATGGTGGATAATTACGGAATGAATCTCAAGAATTCTGAAGAAGTGTGGTATAGCGAGGCGAAGACTACTCCATACACTCCCTCAAGAGAAATGGAGCTGCGTTAAAGCGATGAACAAGACACCGATGGAAAAAGCAAGGAGTATGCCTGCCGCCAAGTTAGGACAAGAATTCAAGGCAGAGGCAATGGGTACAAAGATGTTACCCCGTCAATCGATCACCTTCATCGCTTGATGATACAACTCCACACATCGCAGGTAAGGAGTCCTGAAATAAACCTTCAACATCTTAGAGGTTTACAGATGCTTTATATAGCATGTGTTCCAAAGGAAAAGAGGAGTGTCGATAATAAAGTTGAAAAGTGTATCTTTATTGGTTATAAAGATGGTGGAAAGGTTATAAGTTTTGGAACCCATAAACCAAGAAAAATTGTTTCTATAAACAGATGTTGTTTTTTGAGGGTAAAATATGTGTCCAAACAGAATTCCTACCAACGCAAGATGAACCTCGGTGAAAATAGAGTTTGAGTTGATGATGAAAATCAACTTCATCCAAGAAGAGGAAGCAGAGGAAGAGAAGCAGAAGAAGAAGAACCTCATACCCCAGATTGAGGATCGCTGAGAGATGTGGCAACCAAGAGAGGATAGTCCACTGATTTTCATTCCAATTGTGCTTTTATCTATTATCGATGATGATCCCGTGAACTGCCGTGAAGAAGGGAATTCAGAGGATAGTAAACTCCGGGAAAGGCCATGGTTGAAGAAATGGATGCCTTGGATAAGAATGAGGCATGGGATATACTGACTTCCAACCGAAGAAAATCGGCTATAGCAAATGGTTGTTCAAGAAGAAGTTTAACGGTATGGGTAAAGTGGAGAAATACAAAGCTCTTATATAAAATATTATTCCCGTGTAGAGGAATTGACTTTGGTGAGATTTTTCTCCCGGTTGCTAAGTTAACTTCTATTAGGATTTCTTTTATCTATTGTTACGCTTTGATCTTGAAGTGGAACAAATGGATGTGAAGACAAATATCCTACATGGGGATCTCGAAGAAGAAATCTACATGAAGCAAAATCCTAAGGCTTTATAGTGAAGGGAAGAAAGAGCTAGTCCAGGTTTCAAAGAAGTCACTATATGGTCTCAAGCAATCACCTAGGATGTGGTACCAAAAGTTTGACACATACATCCCTGAATTGGGATTTGTAAGAAGGTGGTTGATCATCGCGGTATATTCCAAGCAAAGTTGGTAATCAATTTCCATTTATGTAGTGTTGTGGCGTTGATGATATGTTGTTGGTAGGAAATAACATGGATGTTATCATGAGGTGAAATCGCAGCTATCCAAATTTGATTACGAAGGATCCTTGCGGTGCTGCTAACTTTATTCCGGGAATGGAGATTAAAAAAGATCGCGCAAACATGAAACTCTCGTTGAATCAAAGAAAATATGTTGAAACGAGCATAAGAGGTTTAATATGCATGGAAGTAAACTCTATTACAGTTCCATTCCTAGGTGTGAAGTTATCCTGCGATCGTCCCAAGACATATGAAGAAGAAGAGGACATGCCCAATGTTCCATATGCCGCAGCAAATAAGTACTGATGTATGCAATGGTTTGCACCTAGACCGCATATCAGTAATAGCGTGCAAAGGAGTTTTGAGCAGCATACACAAAACCTCGAAGGAGCATTGACGTTGGAAGAAAGAGGGCATCCAGTATCTTCGTGGCAATCACCGCTTATGGATTGTTCTACCAAGGAGGGCTCGGATTGGACAGAGTGGTGGATATACATGGCTTTGTTGATGCAGACTAGGATGGGGATTTGGATCGTAGGAGATATATAAGTTTAACCTGTGGTGGGTATGTGTTTAACCTATCGGAGGAGCAATCTCGCTTGATGAGCAAAGACAAAGTTGTGGTGGCACCTCTAACTACGTATCAATACATGATGCCCACTATAAAGCAAGGAAGAGGAAGGCAAAGATTGTGTTCGTGGTATCATTGCTACAACAAGCAAGGAGATTAGGATCAAGATACCAGTGCAATATTCCCGCAAAGAACCCACCTTTATCATTCAAGACAAAGCATATTGATGTTCAAAGATCACTTTGTGAGAGAGACATGGTTGAGGAAAAGAAGGTGTTTTCTCGGAAAAGGTTGACACTTTGAAGAATGTTGTGTGCATTCATCGACAAAGTCTCCAGGAGCACATAAAGTTCTTCTTGGTAGAGAACAATGGGCATCAAGGTTCCTGGATTGGTTGACTATATAATCCCCTCGATCTCCCTCGGATGCAAAGAAAACAACAAGGGGAGAATGTTGGGTATGTGTTATATCTTTGCATGTGTGTGTGTGTGTGTGTGTAAGTTAAAATAATGGATTTTGCTATTTTTATCGATTTGTAAATTAATCCCGATTAAGGGATTAGGGTTTTGGTACTACTTTTGGTCACCTAAAAACATTGTATATATTGTATGGCTAATGGTGAAATCTGATATAATGAAAAAGAAAGGTTTTTTTTTTTTTTTATATATCAAGTATTTATAATGAAAAAGAAAGGTTTTCCCGGTTGAGGGTTTCCGGTAAAGATCTCTGTGTATTTTGTGTATGAGCCATTGATTAATTTCTGTATTGCTTAAGAATATATATGCATTGCTTTACTTCGCAGGTTTAAAACTTACATTGCCACTACCTCCAAATCATCCAAAGAGTCCTTTGAATCTGTGTTCTCATGCCTTCATCTTAAAGATGATTTTTCTCATGTTGCCAGCGCAGTTCAGCCTTAAGGTTCCAATCAACCTAAGGCTACCACAGAAATATCAAAAGGGGATAGCAGTGAAAAGAGGCCAAATGCCTCTCACAGTAAATATGTTTTTTGATGATGTTAGATGTTAATCTTTATGTTGAAGACATTCCTTTCACTTGGACAATATTTTGGACATCAAGCATATATTTAGGTAGTTTTTTTGGACATCATGGATATAATGATATTTTTGGATATGGTCATTTTATAGTTTGTTGATATTTAAATATTTGTTTTTAAATATGAACACGAGAGTTACAAGGAGGATATTTGAATCAAATGATTGAGTTTTATATTTCATGTTTGATAATTATTAAAAGAAATAAATGGGAGTCACAAGGGGTCCCACCTATTTAGCTATTATTTAATTAAGACCCTTATTTTTATATATTGTTATTATTATTTGTCTCAACTAATTAGTTAAGCTAATTTGGCTTAACTAAAAAAAGGCAGTTGAACTACCATAACTTATTGAGAAGGAATAAAATCTCAATGGGATGAAGAAACAAGGGGGAGAATAAAAAGAGAACTACAACCATAAGGTTTGCTCTATACTAGTGAGATACTTTCAACTTTCATTCATTTTGAGTTTACGAGAAGGCTTAACCCTCTTGATGACAGCAAGGTCTTATTGAAGGCAGCATGATTCAAAAATTGAATCACATATTTCAGTAGCTTGTTTTAAAGGTGTATGATTTATCTTTGGCATTTTGTGTATTCTTGTTTGTTTATGAACTGAATTTCATGATTGATAAAGAATATCTTGCAGATTCAAGTGACCACATTTTGTCGCAAGATGATCGAGATCTTTAGCTTCAGTTTTCCTTTTGTTGTCAGATTCTTTTTGTATGGTGCCCATTGAAGGCTTCTAAATTTGTTTTTGGTCCCTACCCTCGCAGGGGTTTGTAAATAGAACTCAATCTTGTATCTCAGAACGAAGTTAATATAAAAAACATATTATTGTTTCAGTCTCACGCATGTGTTTTAATGATCTGATTCACTCTTTTTCTTTTATCTCCATGTACACATTCTTGTAATTTCTGTACACATTTATGTAGCTTTTGTTTAAGTTTATTTATTTTGCATTGTTATATATAATATATAAAAACCAGCCTTGGTCCCTTGTACTTAATACTTATGGATTAAGCGATTTTTTTAGGCTATAAACCCCGGGTGACATTCCCAACTATCTTGTCTTAGCCTCGAAAGATCTGAAAATGCTTGAGTAAGGTTTTCCATACATTTTCCTCGACACATAGCAAAATAGCTAACTATTAGTTATGTTCTTACACAAACTACTAATTCAATCAAATTAATGAATATGTCATTGTATGCTAGCAATGATGGTGTTTGTCAATTGTTATATATTTGATCATTAATCTTATTTCAATACAATGGTCATGTTGATGTTTGGACAACATCGAGAAGACATTCTTCTCGATTAATAATTAATAATATAATTATTGATTATTAAATAATATATATAATAAGAAAATGATAATAATTACTAGTTATTGATAATTAGCCAATGCATATGTTAATGTATTAAGACATCTAGGAATATGCTGATATTCAATGTGATCAAAATATCGTTCCAAGAGGGATTCTGAATAAAAATGCAATATTTTTTGTTAAGCGATCTGGTTCTGAAGCTAGGATTTACACTCTGACAGACGCAGAGGACTGCGGCCACAACATAATGGCCCCACAGGGGCTCCCGCAAGGCCAGGGGGAGGCGCCGAAGGGCGTCACTTACAGCCAAGTAACGACCAATGAAGATCTGGCAACCCGAGTGAAGCAACCGACCTTCGAAACGCCTCCGGAGATGCGCGCGCAACTGATAACCGAAGGAACATTCAAAGATCGGGACACGGATATGGACCCGGCTAAGGAAGACAACCCTGCACCAGCCTCGTCTCCTTGGATCCCCGGTAAGTGCATTCCACAAGCTCCAATTGCCCCAAAATATATCATCAACTCGCCCCGTATAGAGGAGCATAAACAATTTATGCAAGATAATGCCCTGATAGGGAAGTTCCTAGGGCTATGGCCCTCGGAAAGAGAACTAATCAAATGGATACAATATTGGTGGAGACCAAAGGGGCATTATGATCTCCAACTAGGATCGAAGGGTTTCTTCACGATCATCTTCCACAATCTCGAAGACATGAACCGTATCTTTGATGGGGGGCCCTATTTTTTCAACTCGGCAGGACTCTTCTTAAGATTCTGGACAGAGAAGTTCAGTCCTGAAAAGGAAGATTTCACCCATGCGCCAGTCTGGATCAGGCTGTACTCTCTTCCCCAGGAATTTTGGCTGGAGGAAGTTCTAGTTGGCATAGGCAACACTATCGGTATTTATGTTAAGTCCTCTGAAGCAACTAAGCAGAGACGATACACATCTTATGCCCGAATCTGTGTGTATCTAAATATAGCCAAGCTGCTCCCGGGCTCCATTATGCTGGAATATCATGATGAGGACTGGGCTCAAACCATAGATTACGAACACATACCCTTCCGCTGCAGGAAATGCCACGAGCATGGACATCTCTTCAGGGAATGCCCACTCAACAATACACACAAGGAGGGGAAACCAGAAAATGGCCAGGACAAGGAGGGATTCACGCAACAGGCAGGACGCAGACGACAGGGTAGCAGAAAGCAACCAGCTCAGGTAAGTAAAGACCCTTCCACCAACAATAAATTTGCAATTTTACAAGATAATCCAGAGGAACCTCCAAACACAGCCCCCATTAACTCAACACCCCAGCACACGGCATCTCAAACAAAGGGTCTCGAAGTTGAACAACCAAAAAAGAACAAGGAGACAGAGCTCCCCACAACGGAGCCACTGAGGGACCAACCCGAGCAGCTAGAGATAGAAGACGGAGATGAGGAAATGGAGGTGGAAGAACAAGATCTAGCGGGAGTGGATTTGGAACATCTTGAGCATGCCTATCGACACCAAAAACTCTATACCATACCAAGGGATCAACTCAGGAAGGTGCATAAAGTGTTCCTCAACTCCTCGGCGGGCTCCTCTGCCCGAGCCAACAAAGCACTGGGCATCCAAAGCAGTCAGACAAAAACCCCAAACAAGGCACAAAAAGATGAAAAAAAACGAGGAAGGAAATCAACTAATAAGCTCATACAGGAAATTGGAAGCTTTATGGTAAACTCAGGGCAGATCCACCTGATCTCAGATAGCTTCCCACCTCTCCCCCCCCCCCTCAGTCATCATGAAAATCATCTCTTGGAACATCAGAGGTCTCAACGGTCGTAGCAAACAGAAACTGCTACGAGATCTGATTATAGAAGAAACACCAGATGTTGTACTGTTGCAGGAAACAAAATGTACCTCAGAGGAAATAAATCGACTACTCCCCTATTATTGGAGGCAGGGAGGAGTAGTCTCAATTGATGTTGCAGGAACCGCTGGAGGACTGGCTCTCCTATGGAATACCAATACTATCCTGTTGGATAATTTTTGCACCACCAGATGGGCCATTTCAGCTGATTACAGACTCATAGGATTTGACAAGCCAGGGCATATAACAACTGTATATGGACCGGCCACTCCAAGAGACAAACAGGCCTTCCTGAGAAGCCTAAGCTACCTGTCCAACCTCACACAATACCACAGATGGATAGTGGGGGGCGACTTTAATATCATACGCAGCTTGGAGGAAAAAAAGGGAGGCTCCCGTCGACTGGATCGAGACTCAGGTGAATTCAACAGTTTAATAGATGACCTCAGGTTAATTGATTTAGAGGCCATAAATGGCATTCATACCTGGTCCAATAGAAGAACGGGTCTGCACCAGATCGCATGCAAACTCGACCGCTTCCTGGTATCAGAGCCACTCATGATGGACGGCATGGCCATAGAATCCAGTGTCCTCAATCGCACTGGCCCATCCAATTATGGCTGGATGTCCCAGCCACTCCGGGGAAAAAACCTTTCCGTTTCGAACAATTTTGGTTAGACCATCCAAACTTCCAAGAAAATATTCAAGGCTGGTGGAAGGAGGCGGAGATTCCCCACGGATCTAAGATGTATAGGTTCCAACAGAAGTTGAAAAATCTCAAGCAAAAGCTGAAATTCTGGAACAGACACACTTTCGGCAGTATCTTTGAATCAAAAAAACAGCTCACGGAGCAGATGGACGAACTACAATGTAGAATAAGGGAGCAAGGACTCACAGAGGAGCTCAGAGATCTGGAAATCAAAGTGAATCAACAGCTAGCAGAAAGGAAAAAGCAGGAGGAGATACAGTGGAAGCAGAAGTCACGAATTCAATGGCTCAAGGAGGGGGATCGCAACACCAAATTCTTCCACAGAGCCACCATACAGAGAAGAAAATCCAATAAGATAACGCATCTTATTACTGAAGAAGGGGAGATTCTTCACTCCCACTCTGACCTGGAAACTCATTTAGTTGACTACTTCTAAGACCTTCTCACGGAACCCATTCCAGACCGCAGTGAAGCCATCAACCAAATCACTAAACACGTACCCACCCTTGTGACTCAGGAACAAAATGAAGCTCTCCTCAGGCCCTTTACCATCGAAGAAGTAGACCAGGCGCTACAAGACACCCCCAAATGCAAGGCTCCGGGCCCAGACGGCTTCACAAGCGACTTCTTCCACTATTGCTGGTCGATTATTCGAACAGAGGTTTGGGAAATCCTGGAAGATTCCAGGATTACAGGAGAAGTCCTACGAGATTTTAATGCAACCTTCCTTGCCCTTATCCCCAAAGAAGGGCAAGCGAACAGATCAAAGCAATACAGGCCTATAGCCCTCTGCAACGTTATATACAAACTCCTCACAAAAGTCATCGCCCGCAGACTCAAGCCGATCCTACCAAAAATCATATCCCCAGAGCAGTCGGGATATGTTGAAGGCAGGCAAATCTTGGACAGCATTATCTTGGCACATGAGGTAATTCACTCTTTGCAAAAAACAAAAACCCCAGGGATGCTCTTAAAGTTGGACATTTCAAAAGCCTTTGATAAACTCAGCTGGGAATATATGAAAGCAATGCTAATAGTGTTTGGCTTCGATAAAAACTGGGTCACTTGGATCTTAAATCTCACCTCCTCAGCCTTCTTTTCACTTCTCATCAATGGGGTTCCCTCGAAGCCCTTCTCCCCCTCAAGAGGTATTAGACAAGGAGACCCCCTGTCCCCTTTCCTTTTCATCATCATGGCAGAAGGACTTAGCAGATCTATTCACGTGGCTCTGGAAAATAATCTGTTAACCAGTCTACCCCTGCATGGCTTATCCCCGCCCATCGCTCACAGTCAGTTCGTGGATGACACCCTCCTTATGGGAAGCCCGACTACTAGGGAAGCCAACTCCCTAAAGGAGATTCTTCAAATCTTCTCCGCTGCCTCAGGTCTGGAATGCAACAAGGACAAGTCACAAATTTTCTTTTTCAATACTCCCCCCCCGATCCAGCGTCACATCTCGGAGATCCTGGGTTTCAACAGAAGCTCCCTTCCATCCAAATATTTAGGCTTACCCCTAATTTATAATGCTCACAAAAACTCCTCCTGGGAGAATCTCCTTTCTTCCTTCTCCAAGAGGCTTTCTTCCTGGACCTTTAGAGCTCTAAATCTGCCAAGTCGCCTCATTCTTCTCAAAGCTGTCCTCCAAGCCCTCCCGATCTATGCTTTTTCTGTGTTAGCTGCCCCCATATCTGTTCTCAATACCATCAAAATTCTGCAAAGAAATTTCCTCTGGCATGGCCACAACAAAGACAAAAAGTTTGCTTTAGTCAGCTGGGATAAAATCTGCAAGCCTAAGAATCAGGGAGGCCTGGGAATAAGAGATCCGTCCATAATGAACAAAGTCCTCAGTGCAAAAATCTGGTGGCGTTGGCTCAAAAATCCCACAGACCTTTGGGCCAAGATGTGGAGGAAGAAATATGCCCCTCATACGGCAGAGAATAACCTGATTCGTTGGAATGGGGATAACCCGGGCTCCTTGATATGGACAGCAGCCAAGCAGAATAGGCAGATAATAACGCAGCATGCTTTCTGGGAGATAGGCAATGGAGAAATGGCTCTGTTTTGGCAAGATTCCTGGCAACAGTGGCCCGCCTTAAATGCTGAGGAATGGTCCCGTGACATTGGAGCCCAGGCTATCGATATGGGCCTAACAAAGGTAGCGGATTATTGGCAGAACGACCATGCAGAGGACACTTGGCGCTGTTGGCATCTGGATCGGGGGCGAATCAATTTGGCACCGCAGATAGACCTGACGCCTCTTCATGAAGCTTTGAACAAGATGAAAATCCCCATACGAACCGGTGAAGACATTCTTAGATGGGGATACAAGCCACAGGGCTCCTACAACACACATGAAGCCTATCAACTCACAACCAAGGCAGACCACACCCTAGATATGAAGACTTGGGAGAAGATTTGGAATCTGAAGCATTGGCCGAAAATCACCCTCTTCCTCTGGCTAGTCTCACACTCAAGCATCCTCACCTGGGATAATCTTCTGAAGCAGGGTTTTACTGGACCTTCTATTTGCACTCTTTGTGGAAAGGCGGAGGAAACTTTGAATCACCTCCTCAACACTTTCTCGTACACAGCGCAGGTTTGGGATCAAGTAGCGATAAGCATGCGCACCTCGGACCGTCTCAGAGACAGTGTCATAGAGACCCTCCTCAACTGGCGAGATCAGGCTTTTTTCTCCCCCTATCTCAATAGGGTATGGCATCTCTTACCTGGCATGGTCCTCTGGCACATATGGAAAGAAAGAAACAGCAGAATCTTCAGAAATAAGGCTCATCCCTGGAATCTTTGTTGGGCTCTCTGCCAACACAATCTTCTGGAAACCCTCCGCCTTAGACCTTGGAAGGCTGCAGACTTTGCTTGCCCACCTGCTGAGCTCCCTATCCTTCGGCATTGGACTCCTCTTCCCCCCTCTTAGACAACCTCCTCTCCCCCTTCCAATCGCCCCCTGATCATCCCTTCCCATTGGTCTCCTCCCCCAAGAGATTTTCTTAAACTCAACTTTGACGGAGCCTCTAAGGGAAATCCAGGGGATGCAGGTTATGGAGTCGTCTTTTGAAATCATCTGGGACACATTTTAGCCATCGGAGTAGGACCCCTCCGGCACTCCACAAATAATGCAGCAGAACTTTGGGGACTCATTAAAGGTTTGCAAATGGCCTCACAGAACAATTACACAAAGCTCATTGTCGAGGGGGATTCTCAGGTAATCATTGGCCTGCTGCGAAGAATCCTTCACGGAGTCAACCCGGACAACATCTCGCCAAGCTGGAGACTCACTCACGGTCTGCAGATCATTGTTGGACTGTTGCACTCCCACCAGGTAATCCTCCCCACACACATCAGAAGGAAGGCGAACCAGATTGCGGATGAATTGGCTAATGTGGGAATTGAGTGGAGAGAACCAGACCTCCGCTGCTACTCTGCCCAGAATCCTGAGCATCATATTCTCCAGCAATGCATTCGAAAAGTTGGATCAGTAGATGCCCCCCCGGATGGGGTGTTAGTGGATTCCCCGTGGCGGCCGATGGAAATGGACACAACACGCCGCAACACGGAGCCACGTGACGGGCCCATGCTGCAGTACCATACCCTCCCGGAAGAGTAATGGCATTTATATGCCGCTTAATGATCGCAGCAAGGGGCATTTACGCCACCCTCTGCTCCCACACAACTTGTATAATGGCTCGGCTTGTTAGTTTTGGCATTTCACCCTGCAAGCGCTCGGAAGGGCTCCCCCCTTCATGACGCAATTATCACCAGGCTGGCACAGAGATTATCTTCTTCATCTTCCTGCAACACTGGTCCAACCCTGTCCCGCCCCGCTCACCTGCACACATGAAGGAAAGGCTAAGAGGAAAGTCGAAGCGGGGCTCACCCTGGAAGCCCCGGAGACCCTCAGTCTCGCCTTTGGACTCCCCGGCGACCGGTTCTTCCTCCCTCCCTCAAAGCACGTCCCCAGCTGCCACCCCTCCACCTTTGCAATCCTTGCACTTTCGCTCACCCCCTTCGCAGCCTGCGCTTTTACATTCCATGGCCACCATCCCGCGAGGATCGACCCCGGCTCCTCGCTCCTCTCAGGACCCTCAGATGCACTTCATGGCGACCATGTCCTTCCCCAGATCCTCGAGCACCTGGAGGAGTGCACCAGCGGCCTATGGAGAGTTCAAGCGAGCGCGTCTCCACCCTGCGAGCCACCTCGACAGTGAGAATTTCAAAGAACGAATGGGCATTCTGTATGATCTAGTCTTTGAGCTCAGAAGGGAGATGGAGGACCTCAAGTTCCGACTGCAGGCTACAGAAGACAATGTCGCCACCTTTCTTCATATCCTAACAACTATGCAGATGAAGCTCTCCTCGGACCCAGCTGGCTCTTCTCCGGGAGAGGCCCCTGACATTGCGATGGACAGCATTCGGCGACAAGCACTGGAAAGGCAGAAGGAAGTGGAGCGTAGCGGTCCAGTGGAGGACGAGGTGCATGTGGAATGAAATGAACAACGCAGGGAGGACCAACCAGCCAACGTCGAGACGGAACCTTGGATAGAGGACCTTCGAGCCACGTGGCTGGGATTTTAGACAGGTGTTTAAATTTCTTTTTGCTAAACATCTAGTTCCATTAGGCTCCTAGTCTAGAAGCAGATAGTAGTGTCTTTGTGTATTTTCTGAACATGCAAATTTCTCAGACTTGTGAATTGGGGGTTGACTGGACTGGTTTCCCCTCTGTTGGGGCAGTCCAGAATTTTCAGCCAGTACCTCTCTGTATTTTGGTAACTCTTTTCAGCTCTAGCGGGCACTACATATAATATAAACTTCTTACTTACAAAAAAAAATAATTACTAGTTATTGATTATACAAGGGACACATCCTTTGATGGATGGTTACCATATGTTCTCTATATATGGAACACTCATCATTGTAATAAGATATTGAATATACATATCATCTCATATAAAAAAAAATCAACATGGTATTAGAGCAGGACTAGGCTTGACTCCCTCACGAGAGGGCCTAGGAAAATGAGAGAGATAGCTTGCGTGAGAGATGTGCCCTTGCAAGTTTGAGCCTTATACTACAACGACATCATTGAGTACAAAGCCAAAATACCTTGATAAAACAAAATCATGGAAACCTATGAAATACATGGCACCATTTATTTAGAATAGGAAGTACAAAACATGACTACAATCAATTACCTAGTCTTTAATGGTACGAAAATGACTTTCAATGTCTCGAAGGGAAGTCCTTTCAAGTTGTGAATGGTGGGGACCTATCAATTTCTTTCATAAACATTGGATGGGTTCATTCAGTAAATGCGCCTTCAGGGTTGTTGCTCTTCTTTCATTCTGGCAATGGTGGTCGCATTCATTTTCAATACTCCATTTTCACATGTTTTTCCATGGAATTCAAAGCATTCATGTTTTTTAAGGCATTGAAAACATGAATGTAGTTTACGTTTTCAGCAATTGACCATCCTTTCAAGCTCTGTATTATAGCTCTGACTGGTATAGTCAATATGTTCACCTGTATTGCAAGTTTATGGGAAAAATGGGAACATGCAGAGGCCAAACTGAATGATAGCATCAACAAGACTTGGATTGGAAGATACTTCAAACTTGAAGCTTGGAAGACAAGATTTACAAAAGAAGTTCGGGCTAGAACTGCCACTTTCTTACCATGGCATATATTTTAGCAGTGAACGCGAGTATCTTCACCGAACCTGGGAGAACATGCACCGTTGCTAATTATACAGACGATTCCATGGCTCGAGGAATGTTTCGTATAATATTTCCCTTGTTGTTGTCTTTGTAGAGGGTTGTTTGTTTCTCATCATTTCGGCTCTTAGTTTTAGAATGTAGCTCACAAAGATGATCTTGAGACCCGTTCGCTTGTCATATGCAGTGGGGATCAGATTGTTTCTTTCCTTCATAGTTCTTCAATCTGACCAAGGTATTGGTCTCGTGATTTAATCCCTTCAACTCTCTTCACAATATCAACATGTCCCAGTCAATAACAGAGCTAGGGTGCCATCATCGATAGCAGCATGACGACACTAACCTCTTGATGAAAACTATGGGCTCACGTGCAGAATTGCTTGGCACTAATATTTTTGGTGGAAATTCTGGAGCTGGGAACGAGTGCACAGGTGTTGGCGATAGATAAGGAATTATCTACCAAGCAAAATGTATTCTTGATGTTGTTCGATTGGGCTTAGGAGCATGCGATCGATATCCTTATTTGGAACCTCAATGTTGTGCCAAAATGGAGGGATTTGCTGCAGATGGTTGTTCTCGAGTTGATCTGGAAGGTTTGCAGGTCAAACCTTACACATTTTGGACCAGGGTTCTCCTAGAAAGAGGAAGCTAGTTGTCTCATGTAGAGAGGCATACATGGAGGGCAAGACATTCCACCATGATGTCAAGGAGAGACATTACTAGACATAATGCTCATAGACAGGAAGTTGTTAGGAGCATTATACCTCCAGGAATGGATCATACCATATATTGGAAACAGTTCCAGTGATCATGGATACAACTAGTAAAGACCGACTGTAGCACAACTATGGTGATAGATCCAGTAGAGGAGACAAACAAATTATGAGACTCAAAGGGAGAAGGTGTAGCAGTCCCAGTACATGAGTCTAGCCATGAGATGTTGAGGAAGCAGACATGGTAACAGATACAGTGTATGTAGAGGTACTCCCAGAGAGGGAGGCAGTACTACATCCATAGGGAATAGAGACAGAGGAGGAGGTAGCCTTCAAGATATCTAGAGGATCTCACATGGATATTGATAGTGAGAGACACAAAGATATGATGCCTTCTTCCCCTCACGCTCCAACAATTTAGAGGGAGACAATGAGTCTATTTATCCAACTGATCATGTTGATATTATAGCTCTAGTTGATGTTCCCAAAGATATTGCAATAGGTCGGAAGAGACCTGCATAGGCTCGTCTGAATCTGCAGGAGGAAGAAGGACATGCAACTCCTCATGGTACCTTCTGAGAGAGAAAGAAACCTCAGGGATATTTGTGATATGCCGCAACTATTAGCCACGTCATTGATTATGAGACTTTGTGTTATGAGGAGGAAACTAGTCATCCAGTATGGAGAGATGTCATGATGGAGGAGTATCAATCCATCATGAAGAATGATGTGTGGGATATTGTTCTGATACCTAAGGGGAATTCTGTAGTGACTTCCAAATGGATCTATAAGATCAAGCACATAGTTGACAGGAGCATCAAGAGGCACAAAATGAGATTTGTTGCTAGAGGATTCTCTCAAGTGGAGGGAATATATTATGAGGATACATGTGCTCCTGTTGCTCGATACACTTTTATCTGGATGATTATTGCCCCTGCAACATCCATGGGTTGGAGAATACATCAGATGGATGTGAAGACAACCTTTCCCAATGGAGATATTGAGGAGGAAGTTTACATCGAGTAGTCATATGGTTTCACGATACATGAGAAGGAGTCTCATGTGTGCATGTTGAAGAAGGCCTTGTATGGACTCAAGCAGGCACCTAGATCTTGGTATGCTAGGATTGATGGACACCTGATGAGTTTGGGATTCGACAAAACTGTTTCTGAACCCAACCTGTACTACAAGACTGTTAATGGTGAGTCCCTAATTTTGGTCCTCTACATTGATGATTTATTCCTCATCAGTACAGAGAGCCTTATTGTTGAATGCGAGTATGCGTTGGCCTCTGAGTTTGAGATGAAGGAACTTGGTATGATGCACTACTTCTTGGGACTAGAGTTGTGGCAGAGAATTGATGAGATGTTCCTGAGTCAGGGGAAGTACACAATTGAGATATTGAAGAAGTTTGGGATGCTGAACTGGAAGCACATGGCTACACCAATGGTGATGAATTTGAAAAAACTAAGTGTGTCTTATTCTGATTCTGATGAAATTGATCTGACTCTGTAAAGATAGATGATTGGATCATTGATGTATCTGGTTAACACCAGACCATATAGTTTTTATGCAGTAAGTACACTTAGCCAGTTTATGAGTCAACGAAGACAGACACGTTGGATTGTTGTGAAGCATGTGTTGAGATACCTGTGAGGCACAATTGGACATGGTTTGAGATACACTTCCAGTATTGACATGTGATTGCAGGGATATATTGACTCTGATTGGGCAGGGAGCGCAGTGGACAGAAAGAGCACTTTGGGTGTTGCTTCACTTTGGGATTTTCCATGGTTTCTTAGTGTAGAAAGAAACAAACTTTTGTGTCCTTGAGCACCGCAAAAGCAAAGTACATTGCATTGAGTGTGGCAGTCCGTGAAGCAGTGTGGCTTTGTAATCTCCTTGCATGTTTATTTGGACATGTGTTGGATTCCACTGTTATTACAAGATATGGTGCAGAGGAAGGAAGTATTGGTGCAGTACCTTCTTACATATGAGAAGGTTGTTGACGCTTACCAAACCAAGACGAAGTTCGAGTACTTTCATGATAGACTTGGTGTAGAAAAGAATGCCTCCCTCGCTGAGAGGGAGTGTGGATGTTTGTAGCTTCCTAAGACATTATCCATATCGTACTCCTTTGTGACCGAGTTGAGTTGATCTGTGAGGACACTTATACGATATTGGATAAGTGGGTTTGGGCTTATCCAAGAAGGGATAAGTGTGTTGATCTGTGAGAACACTTATCCGAGAAGGGATATCCCAACGTCCCTTATGGAGAGCACATGCGGACACGTCCCATGTGGAGAGCACATGAGGACATGTCAAGGGAGTTGACCTTGACGTCACACACTATGGGGAGTTGAACCTAGTGTTTCTAGAGGGAGTAGCCCCTAGAAGTCCACATGGGAGTGCCATGTGTGACAGACATTCTCCATATCGTACTCCTCTGTGAACTGAGTTGAGTTGATCTGTGAGGACACTTATTCGAGAAGGGATAAGTGGGACACTTATCCGGAAAGGGATAAGTGGGTTTGGGCTTATAGCCCAACATCCCTTGTGGAGATCACATGAGGACACGTCCTTTGTGGAGAGAACATGAAGACACGTCAAAGGAGTTTACCTCAACGTCACACACTATGGAGAGTTGACTCTAGTGTTTCTAGAGGGAGTATTCTCTAGAAGTCCACATGGGAGTGCCATGTGTGACAAACATTTTGCTATTATAATGGTTGTGTACCACTGGCGAATATAGTGTGTCACTATATAGTAGTTGTGTGCTACTAGCAGTGGTTGTGTACCACCAGATAATAGTTGTGTACTATTGTGGAAAGATACCTCCCTAGCTAAGAGGGAGTGTTGATGTTTCAACATTAGGTGGACCTTCTCCTACATTGGGTTGTAGACCAAGGGAGATAGGATACATTTATCATAAAGGTGCACTTGTGGTAAATGGGCTCAAGCGTAGTCCTTCCTTGATCATGACAAGGAATAATATGGACTCAAGGTGTTGGAAGTGATTTCCATGTGTCAATTAGCATCAGGCTGAAATTCACTCACAGGTGTGTACCTGTGGTGAAATATCCTAGTGTGGTCTTTGTCCTAGTCATGGTGATTTGACAAGGAATGATAAAGACTCAAGATGTTATATGTTATTACATGCATACCTAGAGTGAGCTTGATCTCAGAGAGAGTCAATTGGCTCAGAGGGAGAACCGGAAAAGGAGATTCTCCTTAGTTCAGGTGGGAGAGAGACGTCTCCCAAGACTGACAGACAAGTGTCATGAGTCTAGGGTGAAGTTTGTATACTTCAGAGACAAGATTTGACATGATGAAGAATGTCTCCCTCATTGAGAGGGAGTGTTGATGTTTGGACAACATCGGGAAGACATTCTTCTATATTAATAATTAATAATATAATTATTGATTATTAAATAATATATATAATAAGTAAATGATAATAATTAATAGTTATTGATTATCCAAGGGACGCATCCTTTCATGGATGGTCACCATATGTTCTCTATATATGGAACACTCATCATTGTAATAAGATATCGAATATACATATCATCTCATATAAAAAAAAATCAACAGGTCGACCTAGTTGAGTTTAGGAGGAAGAACATATAACCAAACCCATGTCGAGAAACTATAGCACAAGGAGTATAGGGATGGAAAAAAAATCCAGAGAAAGGTAATATCCTTGGCATACATCAACCTTGTTTCTTGTGAATAAACGTTGATATGGATTGATTGGGTAGCTCAATTCGATATATGTGAACCTCATTTCTCATCAATAAACGTTGATATGACTCAATTTGATAGCTCAATTCAACATAAATGAGCCTTGTTTCTCATCGATAAATGTTGTTCAACTTGCTTCGAAAGCTCGGTCTACGATGCCAACAAATTCTTTCTCTGGTAATTTTGTTATATGAAAGGAACAACAAACGTTGGAGAAAACCCTAAATTTGGTCGGCCCATGAAAGACAAGCATAGAATATTTATGCTAATTCTCCTACTCTCAAACTTCCATCATTATTGCTTGAAAATTCCCATGGCATGTCACCAAAATTTGTCTACAAACATTACATCCCTCTCCGAGTATGAATAAGATTTAAGATTGTCCTATCCTTCATTTAGTTGAGCAACACATTTAGAGTGATCTCACATCAACGAGATGTGAGGACGCAAGGATTCAAGTTGTTGGAGGTCGGTATGTTATGTCAAAGGTTTAGGGTGAGCAGGGTGAGTGGTATGAGACATTGTGAGCCACAGGTATCCACCAATTGTGCATCAAGAAGTTGCGAGGAAGTCCTCGGATGTGGTGCTAGCTTGCCACCATAGTTTGAGGGACTACATTTATCCACATCGAGGAACTAGTGTGCGGGACTACATTATTTTATACCTTGCTCTGCCTCAATACGTTATCATTCATTTGGATGAAATTTCAATATTGTAATTTAAATTTACATTAAATAAATTAAAATTGATGACATTTTTTCCTTTTTTTTTATAATGGTAACCGTTAGTTTTGGTATCATAAAGAGTTGTAGTTGAACCGAAAATGGTGTAATACAAAATTTTTAAACATCGGTCCTAGTTTTCAAGCAAAAATAGGCATTTCCAAGTCCAAAATTTTATATCCTAGTCTATACTAGAGACCAAATAGTCTTGGTAGTGATACTAACTTACAAACCATGTTGATAACAAAACAACATGACAATACATAGAAAATTCAAAGAAAATAAACTTAAAAAATTGCTCTGGAGGAGTAGCAGTGTTCAAATCCACCCGGGCTTCCATAGATTCTTACAATAATCACAGGTCCTCGTTTGGTTGGTCCATAGGGATAAATACTATTTTCTTCTATGCTACCAAAGTGGTACTCCCCAATGTGCGCAATACCCCCATACTTTTGCAGAAGAATTCACCAAACAATGAGTCCCCTACTGATGCCAAGGCCAAAGGGATGAGAGACAACACGACAGCCTAAGGAAGACCAATATAGACACCATTATATCAACTAGTAACTTTAAATAAATCAACTACAAATCCAACTCCAATTGCTTCCTACAAGAGACCTACATGAAGGCATGCAATTCTTTCTTTTACTCCTTAAATGCCAAAGAGTTAAGTCGTAGTTTTGACTACACAATAATCTCTAATATTGTTCTCAACAAAGTTTATGTTCCGAATTCTCCCTCCATATATTCCATTGGGTGGTGGAGTTCACACACTACAATGGCCCTCTATAATCTCCCTTTTACGTCTTTGGATCCCTTTTTTAACCTCCCTCGAACAACATAGAATGCAACACCTATGGGAGTGATGATAATGTCCCATATTGTTCATGGAAGAGGGAAAGTCTAGTGCCCAATAACCTTAACAGGATTAGATGAACGCTGCAAAATCCAAGCATGTGCATAAATGAGTGGGAAACACCTTTTCCTTCCTCTGCAAACACACTAACATGGCATGGAGAGGAGGCACGCATATAAAAAATAGACAATGGAAGAAAAACTGTAGAATTAACCCACATGTGAAAAATGCCATGGGTAATGAAGAATCCAACAATGGTCATAAATTCCTACCTCTTCATTGACGCTTGGGAGAGTGTGTGGAGAGAATTATACCCTTTTCATGGGATTCTATTAATATCATGGGAGAGAAGTGGTAAAAGGAAGTTGCTCATTTACACTAATTAATCCTATTGATCGACCTCTCCATTTTGCACCCTTAAAACTTGATAATAAAAAAATCGATTCAAAATAACAACACATAACAACCACCTTTTGCGTAAAGCAAAAATGTCTAAAATTATTTAAATAATATTTTTTTCTATTAATTTATTTATCCAAACACATAAATTCAATTTTATTAAACAATATACACTAATATTCTAAATTTTATTAAACAATATATACTAATGTTCTATCCATACTCAGGGGCATGTACTAATATTCTATTTTGTCTCAACATTACCACCAGTTGGTTGTTTTTTGGGACATTTATCTCCTTGTCTCTCTTATGTATCCCCATTTGGTTTTTCTTTGTTGGATTCTAATTGGATATTGTGTCTTTAGACACAATGGCTATATCTCCATGTCTTTCCTCTCCTCTTGGCACCCCTTTGGAAATCCCAGGAGAGCCTTGTGCTTTTATAGTACTCAATTTAGTTTTTTGCAACATCCTTGTGTTGCCCTTGTTCAAAGCATATGAGATGAGTCACCTCTATGTCCCATGGAGTCTATTTAGTTCTACATTAAGTCTTGTTACAATTTGTCAGCACCTCCATGATTTTTACCCATCATGTGTTGCCCATCTTTGACCTCCAATTATCCTAGTGGTTTACTAATATGTCCTTGAAAAGGCATGTGCCTAGTAATCGACTATTCCCCATAGAATGTTTTCAGTCACTTCCAGATTAGCCTTGCATTTATGCTATGAACAAGGGAATTCTTGATTCCACTTCGCATTGACTTCCCATCTCCATTTTTGGTGTCAACCACACCTTACTTTCTACCTCATGTTGGATTCAAGGGCTCACCATTGCCTTACTTTCAACAGGTCTTCCCCTATCTACTTCAACACTTGTATTATAGGGTCTAGCTTAGAGGATTGTGTACCTTGGATTACTAGGGGCCGACTTTACAAATATCACCATCCAAATACATGTTGACCAATCCACAAAAGGGGATTTAATCTTATACAAGACCCGACTTGATCAATCCATAAAAGGGGATTTTATCTATACGATAATGACTCAAATATAAGTAGAATATTATTCGAAGTTGTAATAATTCAACACTCCCCCTTAACAAGAAGGGTATTCTACTGACAACATCAATAAAAATTGACTGGACTCAGTACATCATCAAGAGGAGGGGACATCGTCATCATCATCGGGAACACTGTCGGTCATATCTATAGGTCATCAAAAGTTTTTTTTTCTCATCATCAACATCAATAGAAACTGAACATCATCATCACCTGCAACGCGGAGCTAGAGTAATATCATCATCATCAACAACATGAAGCTGGAACATCAACATCAACAACACGAAGTTGGAATAACATCATCATCATCAACAACAACAACAACATCATGAAGCTGGAACAACAACATCAATAGAAACAACAACATGGAGTTGGAGTAACATCATCATCATCATCATCATCATGAATTTGGAACATCAACATCAATGTGTGGCAACAAAATGAGACAAGTGCATCAACAACAAAAATTGTGGTACTCTGACAGACTATCCTTACCGGACCTTCGGGATCTGCCCAAGAATCATAAGATTCCCTAGGATATAAAATCCTAACAAGATACCATGTGGTAATCTGATAGACCGTCCTTACCAGACCTTCGGGATTTTCCCAGGAATCATAAGATTCCCTAGGATATAAAATCCTAACTGATCTACCACTACTGACCACAACTGGCATATACATGCACAGGTACTATGACAGACCATCCTTACCGGACCTTCGGGATCTTCCTAGGGATGATCAGTCCCCTGGTATATAAAATCCTAATTGAGATACCTTATGTTGGCCAGGATGCCACAATATCATCAACATCACTCCCCCTTTCAAGGGAGGTCCTTTCGGACTACACCAAGCTTGTCTCGGTAGTACTCAAACTTCACACGAGACAGAGGCTTAGTCAACACATCTGCAACCTGCTCATTTGTGCCAACATATTGGAGCTTCACAACTCCCTTTTGTACGAATGTAGTGGTACATGATCTCTATGTGCTTCATCTTATCATGGAACACTGGGTTCTCTGTCATCTTTATGAAACTATGGTTATCACATAGAATCTGTTAATGTTTATGCTATCATTATAGTTCTTTGCATTTCATAAAGATAAGAGCATAATAAGCACAAGATCACTGAGAAATACACATCCACAATAGACACAACATTTATCCTGGGAAACCCTCTAGGGGAAGAAAACCCAACAAAACCTCCTTATCATAA